>JAODAI010253393.1:0-10224 GCA_027575025.1 Scotoplanes globosa | reverse complement strand
TTTCTAGCACAATAGGTCAAAATGTAACGGACTATATATCATTAATATCACTTTGCGATTTACGACCAATATTAGCATAGAAACATGAGGTGTTTTTTTTTAGGAGAGCAATCAATTGCTCTCCTGAGCACTTTTCAGGAGCGCCTTAGAGCGTGATCGCGCCGGCGCTCCTTATAAATGAAGGTCTGCTTCAAGGACGATTATTGTTATTGTCTCAGTGTTGTAATGACTTGGACAAGTCCGAAACTTTGATTTGACTCATATTTGGGGGATCTCTGGCTCTAGTCAATACATGTATATAGGGCATGTAAAGACACAACACCACCTGAGTGCTCACCAGAAAGCTTAAAACATTTGGATTCCAGTTGAGTCCCTAGTTTTATTACTAGGTACGACGCGAGTCCAGAATTGAATGATTTAAGAAAAAGGATCCTATTATACATGCTGTACTGATGAATTACTGCCATCTAATAATGTCATGCTCTCCCAACTAGTATATATATACATATCAATGGTTTTAATGTGGTGGCCCAATGGTAACGTTATGCTCTGGGTTCCTTATTAGGTACATATGTCCATGGAAGTTCTCTTCAAATTTAATCCATTGTATAGTTGACAATAGAAGTGGTTTATGTGGACTGCGAATCTTGTTTGTTAACAGTGCAAGATATAACAGACTGCATGCATATCATAATGCTAGACTGTACCATGCATAGGCCTACAAGCATACATGTGGGCATTCTACACGGTGCAGTGATGCGAGTGTAACACTTGATGCGTGTCCAGGTTAATCCAATCATAGAGCTGTCAACCCCATCCAGTATCAACTTTGATTTGACAACAAACAACACAGGCAATTATATAGGCTTTAAAAAGACCAAATGTTGTTTAATTTGAGCGTACCGGGGACTCGGATACATTTCCAATATGCAAGCTAGTGCATCATGAATATTCGCAGTGTTGTAATAACTCGGTCAAAGACCGCAGTCCTCTGAGTCACTAATTATTTGAGTCCGTGCAATCACGTAGATTGAACTCGACCCGAGACCTTCCCAGAAAGCTACAGAACTCGGATTCGAGATGAGTCCCTAGTTTAATTGTGATGCGACCTGACTCGACACCCATTTTTGTGGAACTAAAATCTGTTTTTTGTGACACAGAAGAATTAATTGAAATAATTTTACGGGAAATGGATAAATTGGTAGGAAATAATCAAGTGATGTAGGTAATTTCATGAATCGGGTTGTAAGGAATTTAATATGACTCGACTTACAGTAATTATACAGTCACACGACCTACCTCGACCTACAACGTGAATCAAATTATTAACAGTGACACAACTCGTCTCGAACTGAATGACATACTTGACTCAATTTTAATAATAATGATAAGAATAATAATCGGCCTGGAAGGCTTATTTAATTTTACGACGCTAAGCGATCACCCAAGTGGGAGAAGCAAAGGCTTTTAAAGTACATCGTCACGTCGGTTGGTCATCCAATTCATAAATTTGAAGTCAAATTTGGAATTTGAGAAAGTCGTTTGCATGGTAAAACCGTGATTGCTGTCGGATGAAAAAAATACACTACTTGACCCGGGATTCAAACCCTGGATCTTCTCCCGGTTTCTAAGATTCATAGCTTCTAGAGCCACCAACCTTAAAAGGATAGTCCATTCTCATTTCAAAATAATTTAGGAAAACAAGGAAAAGTTAATAGTTAATAAAAGTTAATACCAACATACCAAATTTGACACAGTTCATACATTGCAATTTCAAGAAATCATCATTTGAAGTTGTTTTTTTAGTTAACCGCTCATTAATTTGCATCGGAGAACAAACCTCTGACGTATTGTACGCAGTTTGACATAGGCCTACTCAACTGCCATGTAGCAGTGAAGCGTCTACATCAACGGTAGCGTACACGGATTACGTACATAATGCACGCTCTATGCCGTATGCGAATCCTGACGGCTGATAATGTATTTTCAAACTTGGCTGCAATTTTCATCAATTTTAATTTATCAATTTGGATGTATAGCAATCATACTTTTTCCTATTTCTAGATTCTTCTTGATGTTTAGAATTGAGGTTTATTTTTATACCCCAATGCCTTATTTACACCATAACTTTGATATACAACTTACACGTGAAGTCAGTACAAACTTTCTTCCAGAAATATTACAACTGAGTCCATGACGTCACGATCTCACCAGCTCTTGAATATTAATGCGGTTGACGCATTGCGCGCAAAGTTAGGTCCTTGTTTTGTTGGGTTTTTTTTCAAGTTATGTACGAAAGTTTTTACAAAAAGCAATTAGAATGCTAAAATATTATTATTATCAATGTATTGTGATGGATGTTTATTGAGGGTGGACTATCCTTCTAATCAGGGACTCGATGTGACTCAAGATTTATTAACATGAATACAAAACAAGGGATTGAAACTGACTCAAATTGTGTGAACCGTGACTCAATTTGACTCGGATCAAGTAACGACTGACTCAGACTCAACCCAAATTGTCTTGATTTACTTAAGACTCAACTTTTTTGTTTGCCGACATCTCTACCCTTTTTTTATAGGAAACCCTTCTACGAGAAACTACGATACTATTAGAGGCCCAACATTTTAAGAAACTTTTAGTACTACATTGAAAATATTACAAAACTCCAATTTTTAGTACATCTGAAAATTGTAAGAAATGGTTTCTTAATAATAATAATAATACATAAATTTATAAAGCGCTAAAATCTACAACTAGTATTCAATAGCGCTGTACAGAGAGAAAAAAACCTAAGAAAAAGCGAGATTGAAATAATGGGTCTTGAGCTTAACCTTAAACTGAGAAAGAGAAGGGGAAATCTTAACGGACTGGGGAAGAGCGTTCCACAAGGCTGGTGGGACCAGCCGACGGGGAAAGCGCGATCACCGCCGGATTTTAATCTAGTTCTTGACAGATAAGTTATTGACAGATCTTGAAGAATAACGGCGGTTGACAGACAAACTAATATAATCGGCTAAGTAAGAAGGGGCAGAATACTATAGCTCATTATATACACCTTGCTTCCCCGAGTAATAAGACACCAAATATGGCTTGCACTGTTGTTCTGTCGTTGCACTAAAGTATTGGTATATCAAATGTTTTGCGTGAATCGTATAACATTGTCGTCGAAAAGGGCTGGGAAACCCAATGGTGCAATATATGTAACGATCATTCCTCTTTCCATCTTCATTGACAGATTTCAGCCCAGGAAAGCCGGAGAAAGAAAAAGGAATACGTGGAAGCTCTTGAAAAAAGGTGAGTTGCATTGAGATTCTTGCGAATGGATATCTGCGATGCGACGAGGAATATCGGCTTTTACTTTGGTATCCTCTCTAGTTTTTGAGATTAGATGATTTTTCTGCACAATACTATGCACACCCCCATAAGTCAATAGAATTGTACTGCGATGCAACTAGCATGACAGGAACATGTCATCTCCGGCAATCTGTGAGGAGTTCATTGACAAGAAATGCCCCCTCCCAAAAAAAAAAAATCCGGGTTTTGAGGGCAATTTATTTTGGACATTATAAGAAATATAAAGCACGTGTCAACAGACATTCAAACATCCAGCGTTTTCCAGCTGTCAAAATGCTTGTGGGTGGCGTTAGGCTCACTATCACAAGAGGGCAATCCACGGAGTTGCTGATCTCATCGCCCCTCGTATTTAAACCTCGTACACCAAACTACCATTCATACAGTATATTTATCATTTTTTTTTCCTAGCATCGTTCCATAAAAATTGTATAATATATTTTCCCCAAGTTTTGTTGCATTTCCACTAGCAAAGAAAGAGAGGTATTGATTCGACCATGGCTTCACAATAGGTATATTCTATAACGTATCGAGTGTTTCGTCCAAAGTGTTTAACACTTTTTGGCCTGGAAGACTCATTTAATTTTCCGACGCTAAGCGACCAAACGTTCGTTTGGGATAGCCCTGGTTGCTCTTTGATTAAAAGCACACATTACTAGGCCCGGACCCGGGATTCAAATCCCGGATTTACTGAGCTCCACAGCTTCTAGGGTCACTGACATTATTTACGTCTGCGATATGAACTGATACTGATAGCCGTTTACTGGCTCAAGTATAGTCTTGCTGTTTAATAGCTCCCCGTCCTCCCAGCAATATATGCTAACCGATCCGCTGTCTCTCCCTCGCAGGATGGAGTCGTACACGCACGAAAACGGCGAGCTCCGCAAGAAAGTTGGCAGCCTGGAAACGACAAACGAGTCTTTGGCCGAACAGCTGGAGAGACTCCAGGAGATCGTCCGCAAGATCTCTCGACCAATCAAAGCCAGCGCCACACAGACCGGGACGTGCCTTATGGTAAGTGGGACAGTTGTGTATGCTGCATGGTTGTGCTGTCTCAACCGTTCATGTCGGGGTAGCTTAGTATGGCCAGTCTCCCCCAAAGGCCCTGAGACGCAACGATCGGGCAAGGGGACACAAGGGTAGGGGACGCAAGGGGACAAGAGGGGAAGAGTGCCCGGGGTAAAACCTCCAGTCCTTGGTACGGACATTCCATTTGCATGTCCGAACGGAATCGAACCACGGACGTAGCGGCGCATGAATGCCAAAGAGTTAACAAATAGTAGATGTTGACTTCTGACTTGATATTCAATGTACATCAGATTTGGAGCATGGACAACAGTCACTGATTCACAGCTAGGGGGATTGTGTTGGTCAGTGTCTGTGTTTAACCACCATTACTAGAAACTGCCGCTTACTGCCTGAATCGGAAAATTCTGTAGGAGGCCCTAATTTATACGCCAATAACGGCTGAACACTATCAAGTCAAAATGTGTTTCCACCATTTCCAAACAGTACATCATATATGTATACATCATTGTACACAAAAATGTTATTAATCAATGAACCGAGTGGAGGAGGTTTGTAACTTGTATGAGCTGATCCCCACATCAACAGTAGTATGTTGTTTTTCCTGCATATTATGTTATCCAGACCCAGTGTGTGTGCGATTTACAGCGCCCCTGTGTGCTTCAAAATACCCTGCCAGCCATATTCCTTGCTTTGCTTTTAACTGTTATTTTTCCATGCCATATATCCTGTCATCCTTCCAACTAATCGCTGTACCAAACTAATCGCTGTACCTGCATTGCCGTACGACGTTGTGTTACCACGGCAACCCGCTTTTCCTTCCTACCGAACGAAAAGCTAGATGGTCTTCGTCATTGCACTACTTAATTGTTAATCTGGTACGTCAGTTGCTGGTTATTACTGGTACATGGGCAGGTGTATGTAAGCTGCTAGTTATCGATACAATGTATTGTCAGAAATGCCAGCATGCGGTATATTACGCGGGGGCATTAATTATTAGAGACAAGTTCCCATGCCGGTATAAATTACATGTGGGCATTAATTATTAGACACTAGTTCCCATGCCGGTAAAAATTATACGTGGGCATTAATTATTAGAGACTAGGTTCCATGCGATCTTCTGCAGTTAAGTAGATCTGGAACTGTATCTCACGTATTACTAGCTAGTGTAATGTAACTGCAACTGAATGTCAGTTATATTTAGACAGTAATTCTAGAGGCATGTAGGCAGTCTGTTTGGGGCTCCGGCTATTACATCATCATCTATCCAGTTTGGTTCCGGGTTGTTCCACGTTAACGGGGGGGGGTGGCCGGATTCACCTCACTCGTTGCCACAATGATGTCGCCATCGTGAGGGTTTAATGGAGCAGGGTTTTCTACGGGGAGCATGCCCTTGCTTACCCCCAACCTCAATTATGAGTTTACTATTTCCCCCATAGCTGGGGACGATATCGTACAGCCAACGGGCAAAGTTGACCTCCAGGATGGAATGGAGATGTAGGTGGATATCGGTATGCCTCCGACAACTATAACAATAGGCTTTGGGTGGCTCATATATAACCACTGCGTTGAGAAGGGCCATGAAACCTGTCCATTCATTCTCCTACAAATTGATGAGACACAAACACACGACTTTCGTTCTTACCAAAGACTTTAATAAAATGGTACAGGTTGCCGTTTCGTCCGCTGTTCAGCGTAAGGGATTGGGAGCGTGGAAATGCGTCGGAGGACGGCGCTATTCAACGGTTAGAAATGAGCCGTTGTCGATTAAAATTGGTAGCCTGAAATTTATACTATTGAAATTATTGCAGTTAGTGACATCCACTACAATGTAGCACAGCATATTGAAATTAGTCCTTAATCCACTTTTTTGATGATATTGAGATAATGGCATTACTGCACCAATACTATTATTAGCTTTCCAGTGATGTACTTAGCATGATAGGATTATTGTAGATGTAACATGGTAGAAGTTGTGGAGACACAATTCAGTCCAAATCAAACAAAATCAGTGTTAATTTCCAACAGTTCTTGTATTGTAGTTAAAGAAATGCTTGATTTTCCGCTCACAAAATTTCGGTCAATAACCTAGTGATCTACAGCCAGGTCACGAAGGCCACCAATAAGTGTTAACCCTTTGAACCCTGAATTATTAGGCGCCGTCGACTCTGTGACCCCGGGAATAACACGTACGCGCAAGCCGGAAAACCGGCTCACAGGGTATACGCGCATTGTTCGGAAAACCAACTTTTCGGGTTCAAAGGGTTAAAAGAGTCTTTACATTTAACACGACCAATCAACGCCAACCTTGTCCAAAGCCAATTTTCGTTTATCAGTTTCGAGAGAACCGTGTGCTACGTCCGAATGCCTCTCTCACTCTTCATACTTCTGTCGCCGTTTCACATATTTTGTGCTAATTTCTTTGGTTTGTGACTGCTTTGCCGTTATTATTACAATTCACATCATAGACATATACTTACCTTAGCTTATATCCTAAATGCCACTCTCCATCTACACCCCACTGAACTGAGAACATTTACACACTCTAAGACTCCCCCTATCGGCTCACGATCTCTAGGCCACGCCCCCTAGGCGCCACCCCCTAGATGTGAGCTCCGCCCGATAGCGGGTTGGATAGTCCTCTTATTCTTCTCATCTTTAACCCTGCTGGACGTGTTTCTGAGTCTTGACTTATTATTGCTTCCAAATCCTAAATTATCAAATTAATCCAGTATTTGTTTTCTTGTATCTGCTATGGGCGGGATGATCAACTGATTTCTATTTAGCCTTAAAAGGCCAATTCAAGTCTACAGATTCTAAATAATATATGATTAAGCTGATACAAATCAACAATATGCAACACAATTCAAATAGCTCTAAAAATATTTTGACGCTTAGTCTTTTATAGGGGGCTGACTTTTTGGAGAAGACTGACTTGAAGTAAACTTATTGATGTAGTCATCAAGGATCAACATACTTAAATTTTCTCCAAAATGTCAGCTCCAATTATCAAAGTTTAAAGCCAATATCTTGGAAAATTTCAGAGTTATTTGAATTATGTGTGCTGCATATTGTACATTTGTATGTGCCTACTGTATCATTATTTGGAATCTACAGACTAGAATTGTCCTTTATTTCAACGACAAAGTTGTGTGGAGCCAGCCATAGCCATTTATATCTCAGTTGACAGCTAGAGAGACAAAAGAACAAAGTCAATGTAGGAGAAAATATCAATCTTGTACTATAAATCAGGATTAATAGTTTCAAATCCACCTATTTTCTACAGTGTACGTGCTGAGCGTCGCCTGGTTTTACCAAAACAGTGGTTAAGTACTGTGACAACGAATTTTCAATTATTTTTTGGACAAGTAACCATGTCATGATCAATTAATGAACTATACAAGAGTTTTTAGACCCTTTACCTTGATTCCGACACTAAAATGAGCTATAAATATCAAGTTATGGAATGTTGAAATCGAGCTCCCCATCGTCATGTCATTCAAGCCTGTTCTTACACTGCTATGTCTATTGTCTAACGTAGTAATAGGCAGCCCTGAACTCCCAGATTTTGTACGTTGAATAACGCAATATTGTCAATACAGACAGGTATGAAGTTGTGCGTCACTAGATTATAAATTATGTGATGCGCCGTTAGCCAGCGGTCTGAGCATCACAGGTGGTAATTACAAATCTGAAAAAAGAGTGAATAAACCGTCTTCGTGTGTATGCAACATTGTCGTCTTGGAGCAGTTTTCTCAAATCACAATTTATGCGATGCAGGCATTGAAACGGCTATTGCATGACCATATTTCCTGATTGTTTTGCAACAATGAAGTTGTATGGACACCCAAAGTCACTGATGTATCAGACATCGGAATATAATGATCACTACATTCACTACACAGCACGACATATGTGATGCAGATCGAGTATTATATCTGCATTTTCCATTTTGAGATAGGGTGAGATAGGGAAAAATTTCCGTAAAAATATATCACAAGTTCAATGGAATATGAACAACCCCCGTTAAAAAAATAGGAAACTTATGAAATTAACATATTCTGAATTTCGGTATCAAAATAAAGCTAATGGTTTACTTTCTCTTCCTACACCAATATCTTAAGATGACCAAGGGCTGATATAATCCCAACATTGGCAACATTGGCGTTCTGGAGTAGTTTTCTCAAGTCGACGAAGGCATTGGAAGGATTAATTGCATGACCATATTTCCTGACCTATGTGGACAGCCAAAGTCACTGATATACCAGCTAGAGACAGTGGGATATAATCATCACTACATTCACTACACATCATGACATACACGTACTTACAGAAACCAGTTTAAATCCCTCTGTGTATGTTGTGGCTGAAAGTGAGGGCAGTGTAGCACATTGTGTGGATAAATCTGATATGGTTCTCAAACAGGAGGACGATTGATCATACAGGAAAGCTGCATCCAAAATAAATTAAAAGTTAAATTAATTATTACAAATTTATGATACAAATCAATTATGGGGCACCAACATTACATGTGATAGTATTTTGCTAAAATAGAGAAATATACTAAAATATACTATAAAGAAATAAATAAGAAATTGTGTGTGTTGACATCATCATTACACTCACTTCAAGTCAATTTCCTAGAAAATTACAATTCCATATAAAAAGTTAAAACGTCAATATCTTGAAAGTATTACAGTTATTTAAATTATGTTCGGTACATATCATATTTTGTTAGATCTATGAATCTGTAGAGATTAGCTGTCCCGTTAAGTCAATTTTGGATGACAGCGAGATCTCTACTAGTAGGCCCGACCAAAAACTGGAAGCCTGGATCCTCCTAATGATGTGCGTTGTTGGTTTCATTAACTTATCTACAACAGCTCCCACAAATAATTTACAATCTAATGATACTAGCTTAAGATCTCCATAAAAATACTACTCATTGAGACTTGGCAAAGAAAAACAATTAGTATTGGCCAGTATGAATAATATCACGGATATATTTGTATAATCATTGTATGGTAATTACTTATTAGAAAGTGTTTATTTATAGGAAATAAAATGGGCAAAATATTCATTCGTAGCGCAAATGCTAAAAAATATGTTGAACTCTGACCTGCTGGGTTGTTGTCTTCGCACTCTCCAGTGAGCAGCGCCCTCGGTAATCCCAGTGTACCCAGAGACAACGACTCGTAAACAGTGTACATCGGAACGCCAGACTGAAATTAAAATCAATAGTGTCATAAAACAAGCTGTACAAATTATGATGAAGTTCATGAAATGTAAGTAATGCATGCACAGACAGACTGTACTAAGTGACATTTTAAGTTTCAAATAAAAGTGATTCAAAGTGATTGAAAGTGTTTCTTGTCCCTTTTTAAACCCTCTTAGCCCCATGCGCACCGATCACCAATTTGCGCAACCCTCTGTTCCAACTCATGCTCGCCTTTTGCCGAATTAGAGATACAAATATTATTTTTATTAAAAACATATATACATGATATGCGGCAAGTCCTTCTGGTGGTATCCAGCATATAATTTCAGAGTGAACACGGCACAAAGTTACATTCCCATTGACTTCACCAATAACTGGATTCGTCACTTCATTGTGGAAATTGAAGCAATCAGGTGGCATAGACCGACATAGCATAGTCTATAGAACATATTGTATTACACAACATTTGATCATAAGACAGTTATCTTCTTGACAAAAGCGGAAGTTCATTTACAAGAACAGCAACAGCGCCCCTAATAATGTGGACCATGACAGGGGTCGAATTACAAAAAAAATCACACTGTTCCGCGGAACAGTGGTTTTACAAAAAACACTGTTCCGGATTA
>JAODAI010253282.1:0-10226 GCA_027575025.1 Scotoplanes globosa | reverse complement strand
GGTGGGGGGGGGGGGGGGGGGGGGGGGGGGGAGAAACACACACGTGTTACAATTTTACAAATAACTACCATATCCAATATGCACGTGTTGTTGGAGGAAGACCTGGTTGCGATTAACAAGTACGTCAATTATACCCCCAATATAGCCAATGACAAGCTAAACATATTCAATATAATAATTTTACCTCTGATCCCCTAATAGCCAGTGACAAGCCTTACATATTCAACGGAATAAATTGACCTCCACATTCAATGGGATAAATTGACCTCTGACCCCCACTAGCCAAGGACAAACCCTACATATTCAATGGAATAAATTGACCTCTGACCCCCTAATAGCCAATGATGAGGCTCTATACCAGCTGGAATACCTAACTAGAGGGTGTCCTCAATTTCTTCCGCTAATTCCCTTGCTTTTCAGAATTTATTACTGCTGATTTTCATCTGTTTTAATCGTAATAATCACTAGTATTTCCGGCAGTGGAATAAAGGATCGTGGTGATATTTATTGTTCTTCATGTGTGGTATCCCAGAAGGACTAAGTATCTTTTTGTTATTTTCTCTAAAATTTGGTATTTCTCCGGATGTGCGTCTTCCCTTTTGGTAAATATATATGTGACTCATCCATCAAAAGAAGTGACATGTCGCAAATGCACTTATATGAGATATTACCATTATATAAATAAAAACTGGAAAATGTGAAGTGATTTTTGCCACAATAATATGTTTTATATCCATGGTATTATATCAATTGCATTGACAGAAAACTTGAAAAATTACTGTAAAATTTCAAAAAGGTTGAATTTTGGACCAATTTATTGTATATTAATCATTAAAATACCAGGTATAAACCTATTTTTCTCAAAGTAATTTCCAAAGTGGACAGAATCACAATGATAATTTATGATCATAACTTCACTTTGGAAAGTAGCATTTACCTGGTAGTAGTACCAAATGAAAGCTAAAAGTGCATTCTTTACAGCAATACCAATATCTCAAAATATGATTTTGTAATATGTCCCTGGTTTTGATGTGATGGGTCACATTATATTAAAAATGTGAATATTGCCAATATTAATTAATAAATAATAATATTTGATGGAACCAAATACAGGTCAACAATTTTTTCAGACTCTTTATATTATCTATTTATGTGTTTCTGGTAAAGGGGGTCTGCTTTGTACAAGCTTTTGCTTCCCCCAGACCTCCTTCCACATTATTGTTACAATATAATGATTATACTGATATTTCATATGCACGTTGAAAATAATAAACTTGAACTTGACGCAATGCGAGTCATGACGGTTTTACCGTTTTGAGTTGTAAATGATTTTATTTTTATTCCCTATTTTCCACAGATCTGCACTCCCAGTATCGGCTGTTATGAACATGTATTGAAAGAAGAAGAAATAATGAAGGTAAAAGGTCACCATCAATCTGAATTCAGCCGCACTTTCAGCCATCCATTCAGGCCTGTGTTCCGTAGTGTGGTTAATTAATTTGGTTCCATGATTTGAATGCTTTAATAGCTCAGGGGTTAGAGCATTGAATGTTATTTGACGAAAATAGTGCAGTGGTTTATTCACTAACCATAGTCACCCAACAGCAGTTTGTTCCTTTAATGTACTAGTAATACCCATGTAGGCCAATAGTTCATTTGTTACTATCTGCATGATTCATTTAAATACTCGCCCAACGTTCATAGTCACACATTACGGCCAACTGCAAAGAGTAATTTGGGTGATTCCATAAATTAGGGGGCCCAATGCTAATATGTATATGGTGTCCCCTAAAATAATTTACACGGTAAATATTGAATATGAGATGTGAAGTCAGTTCATTCTTTCACTTTTTTTCTAAGAAAATGACCTGGCTTAAATTATAAATGGTGAATAAAGAGTAAAAAACACACAAAAAAAACTTTCTTAATATTGAGTTAGGTTTTGGTGTCTCCCCTAAACATTTACGTTGTGAAGCTTTGTGGTGGCACCAACATTATTTTCCAAAGCTCATATTTCTCAATTTAAACAGTACTTCCCAAAGGTCATATTGCTCAATTTAAACAGTCCGGGTCATACCAAAGACTTCATAGCGGTACATGTTGCCTTCCCGCTTGATGTTCAGCATAAGGGATTGCAGCAACACTCCTGTGGATATTATTTGATGAGGGCGCTATTAAGCAGGAAGGTTAAGGGTCACTTCAAAACTCCCCACAGTGGATGGTCGTGGAAGATATTAATGCGTCATGGTTCAGCGCACAGTATCTGCTGTAGTTACTATGCACTGAACCTTGATGCAATTAGTATCTTCCACGACCATCCACTCTGGTGAGTTTTGAAGTGACCCCTTAAAAAATGAGCCGTTAAACATAGCCAATAACAATTTTGAACCTTACTCAACGACTCTTCTTTTTGTTATGTTTGTTTCTAACAGTCTGCCATCCGATGGATCAAATCTCCTATCATCAACTCAGAGGCGTGTATAATGGTCCAGACTTGCTTGAAGGTGATTTGGTTTGTTTATATATTTACAGAGACGTTGTCTCTCGTCATGGGCAATATATATATATATAACAGCACTAAATACTTACCCTTTTATAGTTACTAACTTGTTGCATAATAACCCGCTCCTAGCGTGTTTGGGGTGCTTATGATAGGTAGTATCTTGCTGATAGTCTCTCTGCAAATGAGGTGATAGAAACAATACATCTATCAATCAATAACTACCATAGGATTAATCTATTATTTTGATTTGTTAGGAATAAAAATTACAACAAAATCAGAACGGGGGAGGGAGGGGAAGGATTATAATTGACAAGTGCATTAACCTAACATAGTAAAGCATATCGTGTAGTTTTTGTTGCTGTAAAGATACCAAGATCACCCCATAGTGTATCCATCACATGATATACCATTATTCCAACACACCATTTCAACCAGCGAAGTATAGTGTTGTCAGAAGTCTTGGAATTTAATTTATATCGTTCTAAGTATCCCGCTTGACTTTCATTACTTTAATTAACTTCCTATATGGTTTTAGGTTAGAAATTGTAATCCCCCCCCCCTCCTCTACCCGGGCATATCAGGATTGTAACTGAGACTGTAATGGGATGTTCCGTGACCAGTGAAATTTGGATTATGATCCCGGAACTTAACACCAACTGTAACAGCAATATAGCAAGTATTTTAGCCAGGATTTAGTGGGGACTTCTTATTTAGTGCTCCGCTAGCGGTGATTTAGCTGGGATGTTCAGAAAAATAATGCCCCTCCCTGCCGGGCCTTTTCACTAATGTAGTGGGGGGAATAAATGCACGTGTTACCACTGTTAAAATAACATCCCTGTTACAGACCCATTATGCCCAGGCAGGGGGTGGAGGGGGGAAGGATTATAATTGACAAGCGCATTAGCCTAACATAGTCAAGCATAGCGTTTAGGTTTTTTGCTGTGAAGCTACTTGCGCGTCTGCCACTCTGCATTGGAGGACAAAATTGTTGGAAGGCATAGTCTTGTTTTCATTTTGTTATGATTCTATTTGTCTTAATTTGTATCTAACAGGTCATCTCCCATATTGGTGATTCAGAATCAGGGACCTGGAGCATTATGTCCGACAGCAGTATCATGAAACAACTAGAATACGGAAGTGAGTTTATCGCATCAAATTTTGTGACACAATCTACTGAAATGAAACTTGAGGCACTTTTTGATAATATTCGAATAAATGGCACTACTGTGAAGATAATTTTTATTGCATCAAATTATGTGACTCATGAGTCTTGAGGCACTTCTTGAGAATACTGAGATAAATGGCGCTATGCTGTGAAGATAATTTTGTTAGCTTTCCAATGATATATAGCATGATAGAGAGATAGAGGAATATCATATGACAGAAAATATAAAACGAAGAACAAATTCTGCATCTTTGAAAGTAAATTACAGAGAAACAATAGTTCAAGTACACATGATACCCGATTTGCCTATTGGAAATGTTACCGTGTCCCCAGTCAATTTGAAGCAAATTCGTTTTTTTAAAGCCTGTATAATCCTGATAATTGCCCAAATTGTTTGTTGGAGAAAAAAAAGTTTATTGCAGTTGATAGATCCATGATTGGATACAATAGCTAGTCTGGATGTGACACACATCACTGCACTGTATAGAATGCCTATGCATGCTATACTGTATCAAGCTAGGTATAGTCATTATATGCACTAGGGTTTATTGCTTTATAACTTCAGATATGGATCTGGCCTGAATGCTTGGACAAGAAGGCAGCCTCAGTCAGGATGAACTTGCCTTTTGTTGACATAGACAAACTGTTGTATTCCATATAAACCACTTATATTGGCAACTATACAATATAATCAATTTGAAGAGAACGTCTATAGACGTAAATATATTAGTGGGCCGGGTTCATCATGTAAAATTCATATCATTTTAGTTCAAAATTTCTCCAGAAAAGCCTCTTCGGTTCTGTTGATTTTAAACTTACCAGACAGAAAAATAATGTTGTAAAATAATTTTCACAAAAATCAGTTGTTTTCATCATTTCTCCTATATCTTGAAATGCCAATGTGCGACTTACGACTCATTTCAATGTCCTGGGTTACACATGTGATGCACCAAGCAGATCAGGTATTATGTCGGCCTTTGGTCATGTTGAGATATTGGTGGGACAGACAGGAGAGAGGGGACCATTGATACCAAAGTAAGAAAATATTAATTTGATAAGTTTTTTGGTTTTTACCGGTGTGCTGTTCACATATCATTGCAGTAGTGATCTATTTTGAGGAAAAATTCCCCTTTCTCAAAATGAAGAATGCTGACCTAATAGCCGTTATGCCGTGGTGCACCCACCATGGCAGATCAGGTATTATGTCGGCATTTTGTTGAGATATAAGTGGGATATACAAGAGGGGACCATTAGATTTATGTTTATGTCAAAAGTAAGAAAATACTAAGTTTCTGTTTTTTTATGGTGCTGTTCATATATGTCACTGCAGTAAGTGATCTATTTTTGACGAAAAATTTCCCTTTCGCAAAATGAAGAATGCTGACATAATAGCCGTTCTGCCGTAGTGCACCCACCATGGCAGATCAGGTATTATATCAGCATTTGGTCATGTTGAGACATTAGTGGAACATACAAAAGATGGGACCATTATTATTTTTATACCAAAAAGTAAGAAAATACTAATTTTATAATTTCTGGGTTTTTTACTGGTGCTGTTCATATATGTCATTGCAGTAAGTGATCTATTTTGAGGAAAAATTCCCCTTTCTCAAAATGAAGAATGCTGACATAATAGCCGTTCTGCCGTGGTGCACCCACCATGGCAGATTAGGTATTATGTCGGCATTTGGTCATGCTGAGATATTAGTGGGACATACAGGAAAGAGAGGGGACCATTAGCTTTATTTTGATACCAAAAGTAAGAAAATATGAATTTTATAAGTTTTTTTTTTTACTGGTATTGTTTATAGGCCATTGGAATAGTGAGCTATTTTGGAGAAAAACCTCCCCTTTCTCAAAATGAAGAATGCCGACATTATATGCGATCTGCCATGTGACCGTCATATGGTATAACGGTAAAAAAACGGCTTCAAAGTTTTACCACAAACATGGCGTTATCTCAGGGAATTCAGTTTCAACTTTTTTAGGAAAATTGAAAGAAGCAACGGTATTTGCCATATTTTCATAATATTTTATGTTTTTGGTTCATTATTTTGCAGTTAACGACAATATATCTCTCATATCTTGCTGTACAATATCACTAAATTAAGTATTTTAATTGTTTGTACAGATAGACCCTTTTAGTTTTACCACTTAAACCTTGTAGTGTAAATCATACAAGTTAGTGTGTAGCACTGCAAGGCCATTTATATTGGTCCAACTTACAATAGACCGTTTTACCATATAAAATGAATTCAAAATGACAAAAATATGTAGATAGACCAACAGCATCTCAAAAACTGTTTGATCTATGCAGACTTGCGGTTACCGCCATTTGAAAGAACGCCCCGAATTAGTATACCAGTATTCCAAACTCATAATAAGTCCATGATGCAATTAGACTGTTTATCATCTGACGGGCCGCATGGCGCATGACATATATGTGTGATTGTCCGCCAAAAAAGGGCCGAGTGTATTATAGATGCGAGCTCGTGGCTTGGAATTGAAATATTGATATCAAAACATAATGAAAATATGAATAGTGCAGGTAAAGTCTTTGAATCAATTTTAGCTGAAAGATTGTCATATAGAAATATTATATTAGATTAGATCTGGATGATCCATTGCAATTTGGTTTTAAGAAGAATTGCAGAACAGTTGACAATGTTTTTATATTAAATGCTTTAATATCTAGGCAGAAATATAAAAATAAATAATAATAATAATCGGCCTGGAAGGCTTATTTTTAATTTTACAACGCTAAGCGACCACCGAAGTGGGAGAAGCAAAAGGCTTTTCAATTACAACTTCACGTCGGGTGGTCTGGATCCAATTCATAAATTTGAAGTCAAATTTGGATTTTTTTAGGTCAAATTTGGACATCTTAACAAGCCACTCTGCGTTTGTTGTGTAGATTTCTCTAAGGCTTTTCACTATATTGATAGATATGCCATTGTATTTTAAACTTTCGAAAAGAGGTATTAAAGGAATGTTACTGAATATATTAGTTAGTATGTACAGTATTTATATCTTGATTTAAAATATTTTTTGGATCATTGCAGAGGGATAAATATAGATAGTGGCTCATTATGCCCCATTTAACTTTCCAAAAATCTCTAGGTAGCTATATACATACATGTTTTGAGCTAGAAAGAAATTACTAGATGTACTAATAATATTAACTTATCTTAAATATTGTTCATGTAAGACATATAAATCAATTCTGATTTTCTATGAAATATATCTATCTATCTATCATGTATAGGATATACATTGTTTTGAAGCTAGGAATGAGTTCTACTCATAAATGCAAACCTCAACACCTTAAGCACTTGTTTGGTGGAGCGTTAAACCATGTAAACCAAATGTATTTTAAAAATCCTTTTATTTTAATTGAATATTGGGTTTTTGTGCCTTTTAAAACACACATTGAGCAGTATTTGGGCACAAAATCCATTGGTTCACTTATTGTTTCTTATATATTTTTATGTACAATATTGCCATTTTTCTTAGAATTTAGCCCGTTGTATTTGGTCAATGACCTCTAGCTTCACCCACTGTCGTCCAAACATAGTCATTTTATATCTAAAATAGTACTCATTTCAAAACTTGGCTGAGTAATTTGTGACTTCACAGCCGTTTTTGTGGTGGACTGTTACCTACGTGATGCGCCATGGCAGATCAGTTATTATGTCCATATTGAGATTGGGGGATATTCCTTCAATATATACCACAAGTCCAATCGTGTCATTTTACATCTGAAATACAGTAATATACTGAGGGCATCTGCTGAAGTTGGGATCAATTTACGTTAACCGTGTTGACATAAAGTTATTCTGCACTTTCACCTTTAATTGTACATGCATGACCGGAACTGTACTGCACTGCATATATATGTACACATACCATCAATCCATACTGTGGCGACGGATTAACATATTCAACATCGCCTTCAAAATAATCAACCGGCTTAATAATTTAAGACCGGTTGATCAGATCACACAGATCACACAAAAACATAAAAAGACACAAACGAAGACAATCTGGCAAGTTGGATTTCGTTTAGAAAACAATAATAGTACTTCGTCAATGTGTTAAGTTACCCACCAGGATGCTCATTTGAAAACTATCACAAATTTTGAATATGAAAATTGTGACCTTGTAGCCTTTTTGTGGTGGTCGGAAGGGCTGTAAGGTCACAACTTGGGATGTTGATTGTGCATTTCTGAATAAAGCTCAATCTTAGCTGGCAAGAACTGCAATAGCGCCCCCATTTGGGTTGGGCTGAGTAAAGGTGTATGCAAAAAGTGGTTGGGAGCGAGAAGGTTAAGGGTATACATATTATATATTATTATTCATAAATTTAATTAGAAGTTGTGGCGCTATACCGAAAAGTGAAATAGAAGTGCTCTGATACGTGAAATATTATCTGTCTGGTACAAGGTGATCAGATTACATTTGTTTACATAAAAAAATAAAAAATAAGTGGTTCGCGACTGAACGTGCCGCAATATTCGCCCACTGGTAGGTGTAGCCTACTGTTTGCAATGGAGAGTGATGAAAAGGTTAATTTTCAGACCGCGTTGTTTCAGCGGTGGGGCAAGATGACCTTGGCTGCCTGATCAGTGATAATTTACAACTAGATTAACTGATACACATGCTAAAATCTTGTTATCTACAATATATTGTCAATGTAAGCACCACAAGCATAATTATTGGCAGATTTAGTATTGAATATCTGTGACTTTTGTTGGAATTTTTTTTCAAGATTTTTCGAGAACTGAAACATAAAAACAAATATTATTTAGATTTTGCGAAAGACTGACTCATGCGATTTAAAAAAATGCGAAAAATAGTCCCAGATTAAGTCATGACTGATCGAACTACAGCATCGAAGCAGCCGAAAATAATGCAGTTTTTGTTTTAGATTGGTGTCACACAATATACAGTATACCGCTGAAAACCACATAATTAAGCCAAGCCGGTCAGTCCCATGTGGCTGAGAGAAGCTGCCACGGTGAGTGATATGGTAAAGTTTGCAGTGCGCGAAACTTGTAATGCCCGTATTATTGAAGGGGACCACTGTTTATTTGGGATATACTTCATGTAGCAGACTCCAATCTTCTTGAAACTGAAGTATCCCACTTAGTGAATACAATCATTTAGAGTTAGAAAAAAGGATTAGGGTTAGGAAGTTAATTACCGAGCTATATCCTAATTGGGATGCATACATTTGTAGGTCTGCTACATGAAGTACATTAGGGTTAGGAAGTTAGTTGCTGAGCTATATCCCAATTGGGATGCATACATTTTGAGGTCTGCTACATGAAGTACATGCCGTTTATTTCCTACTGTTCTGTTTCATTTCCAGTATTTTATCCCAATGCGATGGCTCTAGCAACCTATCTGGAGGTCATTACTAAGCTGGCCAGGCATACTGGAATCCCCAGAGATATGTTCATGCAGAACGAGGTACTGTATACACTGTAATATATGTGTGACCCATTCTAGCAAAGGGAGCATGGTGGCTAAGTGGTTATGGAGTCGGGCTTGAGTGCCAGAGGTCCCGGGTTCGATTCCCGGCCGAGCGCTGTGTTATTGGGCAAAAACACTTTATCCCTTGCCTCAGCTTCACTCAGACTGGAAACACGAGTACCAGCTCTGCTGGGGATTTACCTGCGATGGACCAGCGTCCCATCCAGGGGGAGTCATTGGCTCTCATCCGCTTGCGCTACAGAAACCGGAGATAAGCACCGGCGGCACCTGATGGGCCGTCGGAGCCCGGGGAGGATTTAACTAACCTAAAAGGCGACGCAAGTGGAGGACCGTCTCCGCCTGGAAACTTTTGCCCTCTCGGCAGGGAATTTGTTTGCTATGTGATACTGTTATACAGTGAAAAGTGGGTGTCTTAGGCCCCCTGTTTGGGAAAGTCTCTCCTCCCCCTCATCCTGGAAACCTTGGAACCGCCAAAGCCTTGCAGAGGTTCCAGGTGACTGTGTACCTACCTCTGTCTATGCTGGTACTGGTTGAAATGATGTACCTGCAGGAGTCACAGGTTTTTAAAGAAAATTAGCCGACAAAAAGTATTTTAATCTATTGTTTCCATAGGACTATAAAGACTTACGATCTTCCATGGTCCAAGTGAATGGGATACGTAAAGTTGCCAAAATAGTCAAACGTCTCATAATGATGCCTGTCCATATTGCCTTAAAATAGAAAGTACAAATTATTATTTTGATTATTATTGAAACTTCTATAGAGCGGTAACATATATTTGACAAAAATCAGCTGCTCTAGCTGTACCGTGAAGAAACATAACCACCATATAATAAGAAATAAGTTAACCAAACACACACTGTTATTACTTATCAAATATCTTGACTTAAAAAAGGCACATACACTGTCACTATATTTAAATTGTTGTTGCTTGTGTTTAACGGCTCATTTCTAACCTTCCGGTTTAATAGCGCCATCCTCGAGTATCACTGGATTGTTGACCATGCTCCAATCCCATACGATGAACATCAAGCGAGAAGGCAACATGTACCATTTTTAAAG
>JAODAI010253281.1:0-15986 GCA_027575025.1 Scotoplanes globosa | reverse complement strand
CTAGGATGATCAGTAAAATAGTGCAATTGTGAAAATAACATCCCGCTACAGTTCCTGCTATGTCCCAGGTATGGGGGTGAATTACAATTGACAAATGCATTACTGAATAATCAATAAAAAATAATTTTAATGTGGGGTATCGAGTTGTTGGATACTAAATATATGTCCTTTTTTTTTCTCTTTCCTCACCCAATGGTTGTTTTTAATAACCGGATGTATACGCTTAGAATAGTGCAGGTGAACGTTATTACAGCGTCCAAAGAACTGTATTTAGTATCATTGAAAAAGACATATTTTTAGCAAATATATAACTTTGACGTCGTCAATTCGTCAAAGTTATATTTCAAGCACCGGCTTGATAATGTCTATCATAATTGTATTTCAACCAATGGACGATCTACAAAGAGCATGTTTAATACGTCTTCATTGTGGATCGGTTACTGTTTACGCATGGATTAGGGAATACTTTTATTTGTTTATCAATTAGATATGAATATGCATAGTGACTACAGTACATATTATGATATATTTTATAATCCGTTAATTAGGTTAAAAATTATAAAATTGTGCCGAGTAGAAATTGTAGAAATTGAGGTACGACGGTATCAGAAAGTGTGCTCACATGCAAATTATACTAACTTATCGCCACAGATAATTAACGGTACATTTTGCATGGCAGTTGGTAACATATTTGAGGATATCTCCTGTTAGGTGATGGAGAGGACAGTTCCACAGACCAGTCAGAACTAGAGGGCGCTACAGAATTACAGCACGATCAACCTTGTATGGTCCAACATCTAGTATGTACGAAACCATCAAAATCATGGTAAGTGAAATCACTTTGAGTAGTAATCATTTATTAATTTGTAATTAATTTGTAAAATACATTGCACGTCCGTGCTAAGATTTGAATTCCTATATTTCGAGAAGAAGTGAGTCATTGTGTAGAACTAATTCACATCATAAACTTATACTTACTGTCATTATCATCTTAATTGCATTACTCCACCCACTGCCCATCAATCACAT
The DNA here is from genome assembly GCA_027575025.1 of Scotoplanes globosa. Lineage (NCBI taxonomy): Eukaryota > Metazoa > Echinodermata > Holothuroidea > Elasipodida > Elpidiidae > Scotoplanes > Scotoplanes globosa. Next base: position 14,957 of record JAODAI010253281.1, on the reverse strand, counting down.
GGAATAATTAACCTCTGACCCCCTCGTAGCGCCTGACTAGACTCCACTACCAGCAGTGCTATATATGGGCGTCCTCTATTCTATCGCGCTCATCAGTTACAAGTCACACTTTTAAGAGCTCTCGATTTTAGGGCTTATTTTTGCGGCTTTTCTTCGTTTTACGGAAATGGTGGAATATTTTTAAGTGGAAGTTGACATTATTGTTTCTCTTCGCTTCCAGAGGAGGCTAAGTATCTCTTGTTATTTTAATGTTTTTCTGATTTCTTTCGCGCTTCTGTTTCTCAACTTTTCGTTAAGGTGTGAAATAGGCCTAGCTTTTAGGCTAAACCACTTTGGTAGTAACGTTAGCCTGTTTTTGGCTAGAATAGGCACAGCTATTCAGATTTGTCCCTCGTTTGTAGAGGCTTCCTTTGGGTGGCACTGATCTGTTTTGTGGCAAATTCATTGAGAAACTTGCCGAGGAGGTTCAGAGGCACATGTATTCCTTGATGCTTTTTTCTGACTTCCGGCGCCAGCAGGTCGAAGACCTACTGCCTCGTCCATCATAATTTGCCCCAGTTGCAGCAATCCATCTATATTTAGCACGTAATACCATGTGATGGAGAGCTTCTTACTGAAATATTGAACTATAAAACTTATATATATTTGTTATTTCCCTGGCACAATTCTGATTTTTAGGCTGGGTATGTATCAAAATGAGATACAAAATTACCTTGCACCTGGCATATTTCTTGCTATAATTAATTACTACTTATACAATTTTCAATATTGTTTGTTACCTTTACATATATATTAATTCAATGCCGGCTTCATTTTGTCAAAGTTCAAATATTTGATTATTCGCTTGTTTAACTTTTTCTTTTATGCAAAGACTTACACAATTTAGGTACAGATGCAGATTATTTCTTCTACATCTTCATTTTTTGTCAAAACAACAAAACTTGTCAAAAATAGATGATATGTTATGTTTCATACCACAATAACATCTTTTTTTCAAGATAAATGCATATTTCATCAAATTTTGGAATTTTTTGTCAAAATATTAGTTTTCATATTTAACCATTTTCAACATGTTTACTTCCCAATGGGTTGATTATTATGATCCAGTTATGATCAAATTTTGAAAAAATGGCGGAATTTGGGGGTAAATTATAACTTGTGTGAAAATCATTTAACCAAGGGCGCTGTTCAAAATATCACATTAATGTGCATAAATAATCACACTATTAATTCAATAATATGCTTTGTTATTGAAGTTGAAAATTCATGACCATAACTCTGACACACTCGCCCGGCCGCACTCTGCCCGGCCACCCTGGCAGGACGTGAATTGTCACGGTGTGTCACATATATATAAATAAATAATAATAAAAAATAAGTAAAATAGTAATACATAAATGTGACCCAGCATAGCAAAACCCGGAACATGTCGCAAATTCTGATATCGAGAAAAAACGGTGCAAGCAAAATTAATGCTGAAATCGTGATTTGGGCTGATTTTTTTAGTTGATATCTAAGCTCAAAAAAGTGTTTCTTTCATATTCTGCAACTACTTTTTGAAAGAAACGTGTACTCTTCTCACAAAAAGAAACTTGTTAGACCCTTACTGGACATTAACCTTGTATTCTTTGGAAGATAATGATGTATGTGTTAGTAAATTGCATTATCCCGTTGTTACCATAGCAATCGACGATAAAAAATATTTTGAGATATCCGTTATTCAAAGAAAATTTTGTAAAGCATATTTTGACCAATAAAAAGTGTATATATTTGAAAGAATGTGATTTTTTACCTTTAATGTGGCTATTTTCCTTATTAATTTTGTATGAACATTTTTCAAATGTTTAAGTCGATTTTCTCCAAATAAAACTTTTTTCAACTTGAATATCATTAGATTCTTGAAGTATTTCTATTTTGAAAACTATACACCATGATTTTGTACCATTATAGAGATTAAGTCTTACTCTTTCACATGGTTTACAAAGCTCCATTTTTATTTTTTGCAACGTGTTCCAGGTTTTTGTAATGCTGGGTCACATATATATATTTTAATAACAATTTAGCATTAGTTTATTTCATTAACACCTCAAATGTACCTGTGACTTTATGATGTTTTTGTGGGAGCAGGTCCCATATATATATAGTTTTAATTTTCCACTTTTCAGTCCTCCGTCCCCTGTCTTTGGACTGGCTCCTGTGGTGGATCCCTTACTCGGGAATATGCTCCTCTGCCTGTCAGCTGATGGGGAATGTTTTATAACACCTCTCATGTGAGTATTCAGTTAGCCGTAAGAATTTAAGTATGCAGAACGTTAACTCATCTCAATATCGCACAGAATATTGCATAATCAACAATTGACGCTAACATTTTTTCGGCCGATAATAAGTAGTTATTAATTTAGCACTTTTCCTTCTTAAGACCAGAATGTCACATCTCAAAGCATTTTACAAAAGTAAAACTTTCTATTTTAACTACAAATATTTTTCAGAAAAATATGCATTAAAATAAGGTGAGCATATGTTTTAAGAAACGTCCTAAAATGTGTGATAGTGTCACATGATCTAATAATCTCAGGTAATGCAATGCAACTTTTTGCCATCCAATTCACGTTAGCTTCCATAGACACATATATTGCAGCTACACTCATTGGCTAACCCATTAATATCACATGACATTTATGTTTTACTTCAAATTTGACAAACTTGACCATTATCAATATATAATTCATATAGTATCAGCATGTACATAGATATAATCCAGGGCTCGAAATAACTGGAGGCACCGAAGGCCACGGCTTCCATGCCCTTCACATTGGCCTTGATGCCCTCCAAACTATTTGTACATCGATTGCCACATTTTCCATTGACGTTCTGTGAGCCCTGATAATCACGTTATGAATGATTGTTCTTCAGAAACATAAACACACTTTTATTTTCAAAAGGATTAACTACATAATAAACAATGTAAATATAAATTTGCTTATTTCTGTTATGTTCACTAGTTGAATCTCTTTCTTTTTATTATGAGACTTCCAATCACTTTGTTATCCGCTTGATTGATATTTTACAACAATCTTGTTTGTCAGTCAGCATTTAAGTATGTGCCACCTGAACTCATTGAACTCTGTTTTGAAGCTCCATATATTTATCTTTTCCAACACTTCTTGCACTCAAATCTATTTATCTTTTAACACTAACTTTTCGAAAAACATTTTATTTTTCTGGCTGTTATTACATATATGTGTAGGCCTACTCCATACTTAACTAAGTACACACTTTCCTATATGTACAACATATCACCCCACACACTCAACATTCTTCATTGACATATTCATCTCTTTCATACCTTCCGACCAAGAACAATGGCGTACACAGCCAGTGCTGCATTCTTTTGTTCGAATGAAGACAATACATACTTCTTCGTTCATTGTCTATTCATCTCTTTCATGCCTTCCGAACAAGAACAATGGCATAGACAGCCAGTACTGCATTCTTTTGTTCGAATGAAGGCAATCCATTGTTCTTTATTAACTGTCTATTCATCTTTTTCATGCACTTTGAACAAGAACAATGGTATACAAAGCCAGTGCTGCATTCTTTTGTTTGAATGAAGACAATCCATCATTCTTTATTCATTGTCTATTCATCTCTTTAATGCCTTCCGAACAAGAACAATGGCATACACAGTCAGTGCTCCATTCTTTTGTTTGAATGAAGACAATCCACCATTCTTCATTCACTGTCTATTCATCTTTTTCATTCACATTGATTTTCTTCCGCACAAAATGTTCAAAAACTGTTGACGCGTGTAGTCTTTCTTTGTTCGTATTGGTTGTTGTTATCCAGAAGTTGCTTGAAGGAGAGTACAGTTGAGGCAGATTTGAGCTCTGGTGCAAGATTGGTCCACTGGGAAATGGTGTGTGGATAGAGCAAATATTTGTAACACTTCTTATTTGCTTGTGGGATTTTTTAGATGAAATCATGAGATGGATGCGTTTCAGGAGTACGATCAGCCAGAAGATGGTGGATGTTACCTACTAGGTGTAATGCTATTTGATTAATAAATATAACGTGATGAGTCTGGCTTTCGTCCTACGTTTTTCTAGTTTATCCCAATTGAGATCTTCAAGTTAGTTACTGACACTACTAATCTTGTGATTTTAATGTAGGAAAATTTCAGGAAACAGAGCAGTATTTAATGTTGAACCATTCATCACAATAAATCAGTTATGGATGCATTATATTTTTGCACTAAACCCACAGATTCATAATCTAAGATGTTTTTTACTTTGTTTCACTCTTCGTTAGATCGTAGAGAGAAGGACTCCAGGGAAGCCTTTTGTCAGAGAGTCCAAGTCAACATTTTCTGTCACCCTTGCGTCAATTGGTCAGAAAACCATTCCAGGAACAGATCAGAGAAGTCCTTCAGAGAAATATATCTAACCCCATCCTCAAGTAAGTTTGAATGTCCGTCAGTTGCATGCAATGGAAAACGCCTAGAATTAGCTGGTTGTTTGGGGACACATCTGTGCTTGCACCGATATTACTATGGTTGTTTGGTTTTATCCATGGTTTGCAATATGGTGCTCCCTCCGATATTACGATGGTTGTTAGGTTTTATCCATGGTTTGCAATATGGTGCTCCCTCCGATATTACGATGGTTGTTTGGTTTTATCCATGGTTTACGATATGGTGCTCCCTCCGATATTATGATGGTTGTTAGGTTTTATCCATGGTTTGCGATGTGGTGCTCCCTCCGATATTATGATGGTTGTTAGGTTTTATCCATGGTTTGCGATGTTAATCTTAACTGTACTGGGAGGAGAGAGAGAGACTATGATGCCCCTCCATACTTTTAACAACTGTATCACAACCGTTTTGGATTTGAATATGTCCTGCGCAGTTATGCAACATTTGGTATGCCCTTTACCGTGTTTAGAGCATCGGCCTGTAAGCCTGGAGACTGAATAGTGCATGGTTCCGACCCCGTCTGTGTTTCAGACTTCTGGAGGTCGAGTCATACCAAAGACTTTAAAAATGGATCATGTTGCCTTCTCACTTGATGTTCAGCATAAGAAATAGGAGCGTGGTGAACAATCCAGTGATCCTCGACTAGGAAAAAATTCTGATGACGTCGCTGTTAAACCGGAAGGATGAGTCGTTAAAACGCAATCAACAACACCACCTGCCAAGTAAAATAGTACTGTTAATAATTGGTCGATAATGTGTATGGTAATTTGTATTACACTCACTAGCTGATATTGTACGATGAAATTGAATCTTGAGCGAAACCAGCCAATATGATAAAAAATACATCCCAGAAAACACCACTCCACAATACTATAAATACAATGAATTATGTATAAAGCTAGACAAAGGAGCCCGGTCACAACCAGTTTTTACCGTGCATCACCTTTGAATCCATGTACTGAACATTCATATAAACACTTATTTTAGAATCCTGCATTCTGATTGGTTAAAATTCATTCGAGACCTGTCTCGAATTGGTCTTGAATAGTCAATAGTTTGGTCAAATTGGGATAATTGCTTTACCTGATCAATCTATAAATGTCATACACTTCCTGTAGATACATTATATTACACACTGTGATTTATGTTTTAAGTGGCGGTGTTTTTTCAACAGTCTGCATATTTTATCAAAAAAATTGTACAAATTTGAAACCAAAATGAGGTGGTATACTGTAAAAAAGACTATGATGTTATTACAAAGATCAGGTTTACCCGCGGTACCAGCCTTTGTTTTCGTACAAAATTAAGTGTCAAAAATATATTTTAGAATGTTAGGAACATTATTCGTAACAATTTCATACATTTTTGTGCCACAGCATTACAAATCAATCACTCTAGCTTACACGTCTAATTTATATTTTCACCATTTCGGTACACACAGTCTCTACATACAGATCTACCATAAAAAAATGTCTTAACTAACAAACCAGCTCCATTATTGATCAATATTTACATTCACCCACTATTGATAATTTAGTGGAGTAATTTTTAACTAGTATTTTGTTTATCACGAGTCCACGACTGTACAATAACAAGCCTACCTACTACTAGCGCAGATTCGTTCTGAGGCCTATTAAACGTTAGGCTAGGCTCTGTCAGGGGCTAGGCTAGTCAATGTTACAATTTACATTCATTTTTTTTATATGATATTTTAAATATTTATTTAGTCTTTTAGCTTTTTGAGACTTAATTTTTAATAGTATTGAATTCACTTTATCAGCAGTATTGTATTATAATTTGATTGGCAATATATAACCTTTGCGTTGATTTGCCGTTAAATTTATATATATCTATCTATCCAAAAATAAAATCAGGTTTCTTTTCAGCAGCCTATTGTTCGGTATCAAACTTATCAACTGCCTGTCATATGTTAAAATATGTTTATAATTATCAAATTGCCAATGGAAATGAAAAAAATCTTTTGTACTGTCACAACAATAGTTGCGTAACATTATCTGAAAGGTCCGGTTTTGACCTTTAAATTGCTTGAGAAAATTTTGGAAATGCATATCTAGACCATTATGAGTAAAACAACATGGTTTTAAATTATTTGTAATATCATAACTATTATTTTTAATATTTATTGTTAAAATTATCTTAAATAGTTTTGTGTTCACAAAATGTATAATTGTTTGGTCCGTCGTCATTGATCGTCGAAACCCAATGCGGATGCGACGTCATTGATATATTAGTTTTTTGTCCCCCAAATGGAACAAAATCATTATTTATTTGAATAAATGTAATGAATATTTATGAATGGGGATTAATACAGGGTAGGGTGACTCAGTCATTAACATTATATAGGGCCTCTGATGACATCACCGGGAAGGCAGCAATGCCTCGGCTACCCCTCGGTTTGCTCAGCCGTTCCCGGTGACATCATCATCGGTCTTAAATAACATTAATGACCTCGCACCCTAGCATTTATCCCCTAAATCGAGGACGGCGCTATTAAGCCGTAAGATTAAGAATGAGCCGTTAATCACCATATAACCAACCAACTACATTACTCTTTGCCGAAGAACGGATACTTTCCACACAATGAACTTAATATGAATCACTTTTATTGCACATTGACAAAAATGTAAGTAACTAAACTAGACTTTGTCAAAATTTCGAAGCTTGGGCGACAATATTTCACGTAGGTTCATTAGTTACAACGGAAAACGGTCATGCTTTTCTCCCTTTTGAGATTCCTCTTGGTTTTAGGAATTGATTCATAACTTAAGCATTTATGTGAATTATTGGATCTATTTGTACACCCAAATTCCTTGTCATGTACTTCAGAAAATTGACACGGAACTTACGCATTAAGTCAATCCAAACTTTTCTCCAGGGAGATTACAACTGAGTCCATTACGTCAAAAGATCACCAGCTCATGAATATTAATGAAGATGGATTGTCCATGCAGTGTGACAAGTCAGGTGCTTGTTTTGTCTATTCTTAAGTTTTGTATATACATTTCATAAAACAAGTAGAATGTTAAAATAAGATTATTATCAATTGTATACTGTTGATGTACATTGCCTGTGAGTATTCTAAGTGATAACCTGTTGCAAATTCTTTGTAGCCTAGGCCTACGCTCTTCTTACCACTTTAATTCATTGGCCACGTAGATCAAAGTTATATCAATGGAGATGAGGTGCACGCGCTATTTCACAGGCTACATTTTATAGCCCAAACTTGAAAAACGTACTAATCGTCGGCATCGTTTCCATTTCCCCCTGTATTTAGGACGAGTTCCACAACAGAATTACCGCTCCATGAATCCTTCCGACTGCTGCAGAGAGCCACCCGTATCCTGAGAGAGGAATACATCCAGAAACAAGACCAGGCACGAGAGGAGATAGAAAAGAGGTAGGAGGCGCTGGAAATAGACGTTGATTATAGTACCTTATACATTGTAGATGGTGATTTATAGCTACTAGTCATGCACCAATTTGTGTTCACCTCGCCCACGGAGCATGATTTTGTGGCACGAGTTGTGTCTACGATTAACTTGTGCATTCTGAATATATGTGATGCACCGTGGTATATCAGTATTATGTCGACCCTAGGTCATATTGACATATTAGTGTAAAAGGAAGGGAATCTATCTTGATACCACAATCACGAAATTGTTTTTAAATTACATTTCAAGTTGCTGGTGTTTTTAATGTGGTTGGTCATTTGTCATTGCACATGTGATCTATTTTGGAAGAAGACGACTGTTGGCCAGTCTCAGCGTGAAGAATACCGACATAAATACCCTAGCTTCTGTGATGCATCACACAGGTGCTACTAATGACGGCCATTGATGATGTAATCAACGTACTTGTGGGTAAAACTAGGCCTAGCCCACACAATTGCACACACAACAACCTTAATAAGCAGGCCAACAATTTTGAAGAATTATTGATCACCAGGTTATAAATTAAGGTATTGAGGCAGTATTCCACGGCCTACCAGTTCAACAGTTATGGTAGTCAATCCTGAACCCCAAGGTGTATTTATTAAATACAATGACATTTTTTTTTATTGTGGATTTTTCACACAAACATTGAAGTATACTTTGCTAATGGTGGCACACACTATGATCATTGACTGACATTTTCTGGGGGCGTAGGATGGGTCCTTACAATAAGCGAGTTTACTCCACCTTTTTCATCAGATCTTCAGAATGTGTACCACTTTCCTTCAACAGTCCGAAAGCCCGAAATATGTAGGCTGAGAGGAAGACAAAAATATGAAATCAAACACTCTGGGAATTGATCGGGTAACATAATGAAGTTCATTGTTAGGGCCAGACTAGAAAAGCGGCTTGTCTGCTTCATCTGGTTCCTTTTCTTTTGTTGCATACATTATTTTCAATCTTAATTATTCACTTAATGAACATTATATAACAATTGAATAAAAGATCGGATGAACGATCGACCAACAGTAAAAAAATGTTACAATGTATGTGTTTTACATCTAGTACGTCTCTCCGGTGTATTGTCCAGTAACAATGTCGGTCAATGTTGTCGTGTATTGTTCTACTAAAAACTACGAAACCCACAATAAGGATTCCCTGCAGCTTTTAATAATGATATCCAAGTTCATCCACTTTCCAAGCGGAGCGCCACTTTATATGCGGTGCAATGTATATTTGTGATTTCAAAGTGGCTTAGACGCAAATAACTAATAGTGCTATTATTTAAATCTGCTTAGCTATATACTTTTCAAATTGGAGTACAATAATGGAGGATCGTAACCAGACCCCAAGCCTCCAAAATGGGTAATGGTCCGGGAACCTCGGATCCATCTGGTGACTGGTTCCCTGGACATTGATCACTCGCTGTTACGTCATAGGTATATGCAAGACTATGCAGATAGTTATCTGCATGGGGTGAAACAGGGTCCTTAAATTCAGCATCTATGAAGAAATATAACATTTAAAATAATGTATTTAATATCGAAATAAAAAGGAATGTTTTGTTAATGGAACGTATGGTATAATGTATCACTATCTATTCGTGCACCGTGATCGATTATGAATTTACATTCATCACCGTTATTTATGTAGGAATGTATGACAAATATTGGGCACCCCCTTATAACAAAACACTGGGTATACTTGTTTGAAAGACTGCGGCAGACGCTAACTTTTTCCCGTCGGGGAGGAAATGCTGAATCCGTCGTATAATTTCCCTGTTGACCCTATTATTACGTACACATTTTGCGAAGAGTATGATCCGTCATCGTGGGACGATGCAGGGTTGCACAAGTATAGTTTGTGCTGTAGTGGTAAGCACTACGTCCGTGCACCATTACGCAAATGGGATGGCCATGTCTACAACTCGAGGTTGTACTCCGAGCACTCCGGTTTTCCCCTTGTCCGTTTCTTGCGTCACAGGGCCTTCTGGAAGATTAGCCAATGGCTAAAGAAGTTACCCTGACATGAAATGTTGAAATAAACAAGTCGGGAGTGCATGGGATACACTCCATGGGATAGACTCCATGCACACATAGGCCTACAACACACATCGGATAAGGTCTAACGTCCGCCGGTTGTTTTATTCATCTGGGATTAATATTCACATCATAAATTATATGTCCGTTTGGAAAACTTTTGCATTCCACATCACCATTGTTAGATCGATCTATTTCAGATACTCTTCGAGAAGCAGACTTCTGGTCGGGAATATATCCTCCCTCATATCAATTAATTGCGTTATTTGGTTTTAGCGTTTGACCTCAAATGACCTTTGACCTCCACGAAAAATAACACAATTCTTGTATACATTGGTGTCAACATTCATGCCAAGTTTGAACATTATCGGACTTTAACTTTTCAAGAAAACGTATTTACAAGTCATTTATCAGGCTATATCTATACTTTACAGGTTGTATAAGGACCATACGTCACAATAGTTTGATAAAGACGTTTGTAAAAAAAGTGGCGTTCAAAAACTGAAAACTTCAAACATCAATATATTGAGAACGGAATGACCGATTTGACTCTAGTTTGAAGTATTTTATAGATAATTTTCTGATCTACAATATCAACTAACACTATTTACAAGTTATATGTGCCCTTTAAGGCCACATAGCCACCAATGATACAGGTAATAAGTGGGTAATTGCATTCACAATGATTTATGGCAATTAGGCTACTTGACGTAATATCAATAAAGTCCCGGAATTAAACTACCCGGGGAAAATAAATAACATCTCTTAATGAGACGATTCGTCCGCTGATGTTTGACTGTTATGCCCCGGTAATTAATGGATGCCAATAAGCCGCTATTTTTAGCTTAATAGCGAAACACGGTAATTACAACTTTTAGAGACGAGTCGTCGGCCCACCGAATTAGCATGTTTCATTCATGGATATGGACGTTTTTTTATTTAGAATAAGCCCATATTGATAAATGTGATATATATATATATACGTCAATCTTATTTGACCTTCTGTATGGTGTTTGAATTGTGTTATTATTATGAACAACAGCCAATCGGCGTTGTCGTCATATGTTAATCACCCAATCAGCAATGTTTATATCCATATAGCCATGTTGTCATGGGTGTACAAATATTATAATACTGTTAAATTAGATGCAGTGACGTATAGCGTGGAGATATAGGTTGTAAATCAATATAGTTATAAGTTGGGCTTCATTGGCCGGGCTTCTACGGAAAATAAACTTATAGGACCTGATTATTGGATACTTCCTTCGAAGAATATACAACTATGGTCATAGCATAAATCACTCTCTGATTACATCTGTTATTTGATTAACATCACTAGATCATGCAGTCATGTATATTGGAATATCGAACACTGCCAACTTTGTAATATATCCAATTTGATGTCATTTCAATATACTATATAGATTATATTGCAAATATTCGCATATGTCTTATATTTCAGCGATTATCCCTGACATGTATCAAATGATCTGGGTGGCTCAGAAGGCCCAGGAGATCAACCCATCAATCCCGAATTAATCAATGAGCATAACTGACATCAATATCACCAATTTTATAAGGCCGAAATTAACTTATGATCCCTAAGGTATTTTCCAAACTTTGAAGTTTAAATTAGTCAAATCTTGAATATATTTCTGATTCATGTGTTTCATATGAATATGTCAGTATTAAAGTTTATTGGATGGTGAATCAGATCAGTAAACTTTAGGTATCGTCCCAACTCAAATTATGTCATTTATTGAGTCCCCATAAAACTACATCAGGCTAACAACGTATTTTAGAGAATATAAAACAATGTTCTTGTAGTTCACCCAACTTTAATAACAGTTGTTGAATTACATTCGGTGTACGTATGCAAACACGTTACGTAACATGTTCACAACAGGTTCGTAACACTATACGTAACACTAACGTAACGCTGCGGACGTTCAGTTATGTATCAGCTCAGTAACAAGCTTACGTGGGCTAGTTACATAAATGTTGTACAAATACGGCGTAACCACTTTAGGTAACATGTCACGGGCTATTTACATATAACATTTTGATAATAATGTAATTATAGTCATGTAACCAAATTAAGTAAAGTTGTTACTGAGCTGATACACAACTGAACGTGTTGCGTACTCTCTATCAGTATTGTTACATAACCGATACATAAATGTTACGTAGAAAGTGTGTAGGGTAACACAAGTAATTCATTATTAAAATGAAACGCCTGTGTTTTAAAATATCCAATTTAAAATCATTTTGGCATAGCATTCAGTAATAATTGATGTTGCAACTCCTCCACTATTTCGCCTTCTTAGCCAAATACATTTACACAATTATGTGGCAAGCGATTCGTGCGGTATTTGTCAAAACTCTAGGGCGTGGATCGTTTTCATTTATGGGAACATACAATATATCATTATGTTTTAATTTACCCATTCAGCTTGAAGTCGTTTCTACATATTCCAACACTTTATGTTGTAACACCTTCACTCTTCCCCCTTCCATCCAGCCAAATTCATCCACAAATACAAGAACACCTTGGACCACTCATTTGCCTGGATAATATATATCCTGAGCGTGGGAAGCGAATCATGATGTATTTGTCCAAATTTTTAATGTAGACAAATCTCGCATATAAATTTCATTCACATTTTTACGAACGTGTTTTTTTATGTTTATTATAGCGCGTGGATTGTTGTAATTTCTCGGGCCCATACAACATCATTTTAAAGGATATATATGTATGTAGCACATATACTCATTTATTAGGAAAATTAAACAATTGTGTTTTAATAATATATACCCAGTTTGCAGTCGTTTCTGCATATTCCAGCAGTTTCTGTTGCAGCTCTTCCCCTCGTCCACCCTCCGAACCAAATTCATCCACAATGACCTTCGACCTCTCATATTGCTTGTCCGATATTATTGGCTTGAGACTGGTCAGGTACTTCTCCAGGGTTTGCTTCAGCGGAGGCACCGGTAACTTGGGCAGAGGTTTCTGTCCGGAGAAATCAATTGACCAAGAGAGAGAAAGACGACCAATTAAAGTAAATGAAAATTACGTCATCATATAGGATACGTTAATTGGGTGGACTGTAACATGATCGAGATTGTTTTCAAGCCAGCGGTTGGCGTAATTTTAATTTCCAGGCTACAATTAACAGCTTGACCAGCTAGAGACAAGCTAATTCACAATTTTCGAAAAAAGGTAATTGATTAAAAAGAGGGTTTTCAGGTTATAGGGTCAGGAGTTCAAAGTGATGTTGGTCCCTTTGAGGGAATCGATATCGGTCTTTCATAATTATCTGACTTGAAAATGTCGAAAAATATAACAGACAGTGAATAGTTTCCGGCAAGTTGTGGGCCTTACCGATTTGCATCGAGGTGATTGGTCAATAATCAAATTTACCCTACTCTAGCCTGGGAAATAAAATTAAACCAGCGCCAGTTAAGTCTCTGATGAATATCTGTTAAACCCGAACAAGTGTAGCTTAATGTCCAAATATGAAGGATCGTATATCAGGAATGGTTTATCGGAAGTCCCGGCCTATACAACTATATGAATCCATCACAACTTGTGGACATGTCTGTGAACTCCCTGGCTAGATGTAGCCAAGATCGCGGTCACATATCATCCATACATACCCTGGTTTAAGGAAAAACACATTACTGGTTAAAATTAACACTTTTCTGGTTAATTGAAACATTATTACCAGAAGAGTATCAACCTTTGACCAGGAATATATTATTATTTAACCATGATATGTATGGATGATATATGATCATGATCCTGGTCATTCTAAGCAGGATGTTTTTAGAGTGTATAGTAATCATATTAATGTACCCAAAATCCAAGGTAATGTGAGATTATGTTATATATCATGTTAAAATCTTAAATATATCATGGTTGATTTCGATTAATGTATCAATAATTTCGATTAATGAGTATCAATAAATATATTACTACTAGTGATATATGAGGAATGGCAAATCATATATAAAAATATACAAACATACGATGAGTATATATGTGGTTGCTAACCAAATGCATTATTACTAAAGACACATGAAAGCGATATAATTCAGCATGGGTATATATGTGATCGTGCACCGCAAAAGTGGAGTATAAAGTTGCGCATGTTCATTTGGAGATCATCAACAAACAAGCTTTTTTTACTACTTAAAATACATTTCAGTTCAGACAATGACTATGTTACGATATCAATTTAACAATGGTTAACAACAACAACATCATTACATGGAAGCTACTGCTTAATGGTTAATGATTACCTTTATTTATTGCCATTATCACCAACATTAAAGTCACTCATTTTCAGTTATTTAATAGGCCTATTCCATAATATTGTGCTTGATGTGGCACACTGCATGTTTCATTAATCCCAAACCTGCACAAATTATATATAATTTTAAAGATCTTGAAAATGGAGAATCCAATAATACAAGAACCCACTTTCCCCAAAAATCGACTTTATTCTGCTTTTCTGGTGGATGGTCACATATTGTTTTTGTTGTTTTTTGGTGATTTCATGGACCTTGGGGAGTTTTGACGGATCAATGTATATCTATATATAGTCTCGGGACATATATACTTGCCCATAAACGAAACGCATGCACGAACCTGTTAAAACTTCAATATTCACAACATTAAATATTATTATGTTATAGGTGTTATCATTTTTAACGGGCTGTACCGTTTTTATCATTCGGGTGTTTTTCACTGGTTCCATCCAGCAGTCATGGTATTGAAAGGTCCAAAGGCATTATCTCGGGCAGTTTTAACAGTTTATCAAGTTTTTATTTTTTTATTTTAGAATTGTCTACGATATTAATATACTATCATAAGGACTGTACTATGTTGAGAGGGATTTTATATAGGAGGGCTGGTGGAGATGGCGATTGAAGGGTTATGGCCATGGATAGAGGGAGGTGGAGAGCGTTGGCCAATGACGCGGCAGTTAGTTA
>JAODAI010253170.1:0-10227 GCA_027575025.1 Scotoplanes globosa | reverse complement strand
AATGTAAGCCTATGTTATATTATAAATTTGTAGCATGGTAGTTTAAGGGATGTAACTTTACTAAGCTTAACTAGTAAATTTACTACAATATTATTAAAATATGCTCAATAGTGTGTGTAACTTAGTCTTACTGACTAGTAGAATACGGGATGTAGCTTTACTCTAATTTTGAGTACATTTCTTTTTCTGTGTAGTGGAGTCGTGACGATCGTAGAGACTTGCCGTTTTGACTTTTGAAATCAGCGCAACAATCTAGGCTACAACTAGTACGTGAACTATGTTAAACAGTCAAAAGGTCAACAGGCGGAAAGGTCACATTAATATTAAGCATTATGTGCTTATTTTAGGAGTTACAAACTAAAACAAAAATATTTTAAGGGGATATGTGAAAGAGCTCGTTGTGCTGAGTAACGCTATCGTATATATTCACTTAAATCGGATTTTCGGTTCTCGAGGTACGGGGCTTCGAGTATCGATTATTTACCCTTTTTGTAGGCGGGAACATCGGAACGAATACAAATTTAAGTATTGTGTGATTGCAAATCATTACAAATATTCTCCCTTGGACTGAGTGCCATATCACTCCAGCAACCTATTAAGTCACCAGGGACTTCTTCCACTTATTTCTGCGGTTTGGAAGACATAGTGGACATTCTGGGACACCATATTAAAGCAAAATATAGTCACTTTTCGGGTCTGTTAATGTTGTAGTTGTATTATTGAGATACTTTAGGTCTAGTTTGATGTGTTTTGCATTCATTTTGCCCAAATATCGGAATAGATTTGAGCTAATTATTTTTCAATATGCCGGGATATTTTGATGGTCTAGTACACAGTTAATGCAAGAGTCAGCGACCAAGGCGAGGTCAGTGTTTATTAGTGTGCGGTCAGAAACCCATCAACAGGGACTTTTTAATGTGTCAGCATCGGGATATATCCCGTTTCTGACAGTACTCTGCCCAAGGTTCTGATTTTGTAATGTTTAAAAAAATGAATCCACAACTCATATATACTTTAATATTCACCAATTTAAAGTTTCTCACGTGTAAATAATTTTCGGGAAACCCAAGTTTGCAAAATAATTTGAAAATTAAAACAGTTCTTGCCATGAAGAATATATTATTTGAAACAACCACTGTTAACACTGGAATTTGTACCCATATTATCCAAGACTTTATTAAAGAAAATAATGAATGTATAAAACATTCTAAAGTTGATAAAATAACATTAATGAAAAACGTTTATGAATGTCATATTTTTTTTTAAAGGTATCGATTTTTGCTTATTTAAAAAATCAGGCCAATATAACTATCTGATCGCTTGTGCCCGGGGACCGTATATTAAAATGTGTGAAATTCATCGGTTTTGATTTTTTATTACATAAAATTATACTGATTAAGACATGTTATTTTTAATCCTTAAATGGAAAATGATAAATAAATAATAATATTGATACATCAAATATGTTTCTAATTTGAGTGACGGTATTGAAAAATATTGACATAATTTTACCAAAAGTGAAAAGAAAATATATTTGACCTATTATATAGGCCTACTATTCTTTTGTCAAATTTGACATTAAAATAAGATTTTCCATATTTTAAAATACTTAAATCTTAATTTCAAATCTCCAGTTGATTTATAATTCAATTTATGCGAAAATTAATAAGTCTTTTAATTGAAAAAAATAAAAACGACGTCATTGTAAATGTCCACGTACGACTTTAAAGCCCGGTTTTATCAAAGTCGAAAAGAGCGCAATTATTAATTTACGTGTTATCATGACACTTAAATAATTATTCAATTAACCGATATATATTATTATTATTGGGACTTATTATTTGATTTGCATATATTGTTGTTATTATTTTTGTTACACGCCTGAATAATTTGCATAATTTAATGACTGTTATGTTTCATAGCTAATTATTACATTTTAGGGACTAGACTAGAAACGCTTTCCGAGCTTCATCTGATTCCTTTTTCGTTTTCTTTTGATTCAGTCTACATATCATAATATTGTGTATATTTTGAATGTTTAATTACAATTACATTCATTTTGTTTAGTTGGAAATTGTATATATAAATGTTTTTATGATATGATCTGAAAAGGAAATAAAAAAGTGAACAACAACAACAATACAGTATGTTTTATATATTAATGGTGCAGCTCATGTTCTTACTTATTGTATTACTAATTAACAATATATTGATATATAACATTCATTATTTGGTTTATCAGTAGCCTAAATCTCAAGTTATCTCACAAACACTTTTACTACTCGCGCCTACCGTACAGCATATCTTTTCGGTATCCAATTTAAATGCCGAAAATAACGTAACTATCATAGTAACCTACAATGCTAAATTTCATATGAATATATCTAGACATGTGTAGTGCCATTAGCCCCTAATTTATGACATGACTAGTGACGTATCTATACTAAGGGGTATCACTCCGGATCGATACAATAGAAAATATGCGCCCTTGCATTGCGGAAATGTTAATTATTTTGCAATGTGCTGTGCTTGATATATTTAATTTATTCGGTTCACAAGCCTGTTGGTACATAGTCAGTGTACTATTCAAATCACAAACCAGTATTTTTGAACGGAAAGTTCCTTGTCCTGTGATCTGGGAGGTATTTTATATAAAAAATGTTCTTGAATGCGCGGAAACTGCTGGTTGTGCTCTATTTATAATACAGACCAACAGACGGAAAAATACAAGTACCCCTGTAAACCTTGATCTCCCCACGCCTAAGCCAAATAGTCTAACTACGCAACTGGTATTTACCTTATACAGACTTTCACATATTGTTTTATAGAATATAGATGTAATTGTGACATTTTTCTCAGAAAATATGCACATAGTACAGAACGTGTAGAAAGTGCATTTTCCGACGATATGGAAACAAGTTATTTTATGCACGCCAAGTTTTGGTTGTGATCTAGCTGCATGTTTATACATATATATATATATATATATATACCAAGAGACGGAATAAATAAATAAATACGCCCCTGTAAACCTTGATCGCCCCCTGTCTAAGCCAAATAGCCTAACTACGTAACTGACATATGCCTAACTCACATATCCTTTCAAATATTACTTTATATAACCTAGATGTAATTGGCACATTTCCCCCAGAAAAGATGCATCCCATATAGAAAGTGCATTTTATTTGGACAAGATGTTCTTGTATGCGCGCGAACTGGTTGTATTCTATATATAATACAGACCAACAAACGGACTAAATAAATGCGCCTCGTAAACATTGATCGCCACCTGGCCAAGCCAAATAGTCTAACTACGTTATACTTCAAACCTTATTTTCTAAAATATAGATGTAATTGTCACATTTTCTACAGAAAAAATATGCGCACAGAACGTTTAGAAAGAGCATTTTCTTGGGATCTGGGAGGTATTTAAAACCTTTTCTTGGGATCTGGGAGGTATTTAAAACCTTTTCTTGGGATCTGGGAGGTATTTAAAACCTTTTATTGGGATCTGGGAGGTATTTAAAACCCGAAATGTCTTGCAGGCTCCGCGCCAACCATTGCTGGTACTCCGCTTAGATAGTGATACAAACGGAATCATACCTTGTTTGTCCCCGCCGTATAGCTAGCTACGACACTGGCCATGACCTATTTCCACAAACACCTACAAATAATACTCACCAAAGTTGACTGTAATACAGAAACTGCAGGTAGCCGAATTGCCAGTTTGATCGATGAATACGTAGCTGGCGGTCGTTTGCTCCATGGAAAAGAATTGACCAGGAAGATGTGATCGTGACTGTAGAGAGTCCGTGTCGGAGATATCAAAAGAAGTTGGTTCATTCCAAGATATGGAAGTGCCGGGAACGCCCCGCTCAACGACTTCAATAATATTTTCTGAACATGCACTGATAGTTGGGGGTGTGGTATCAACTGGTGAAAAAGTAGAAGAAGAGGTTGCTAAACGGTATGCTTTCCATGCCGTGTCACACTACAACGACATGGGACAATTAACCTGGTGTTGGTTATATACGAAGAATATGGTTTCACGATGATGGTGATGTTGCGATTACACGATGGAGCAAGTAAGTGCATGTTGGGTATATAGTCCGCCCCCGCAATGTATATCAACACTAGCTGCTTCCCACTTAAATGTTTCGAAGCCCTCTCCTATTATGCCCTAAATGAAACTCGACAATACAGTGTAACATGTGTATATTCTTACAATAATACTATTCTACTCTTTAGAAGTATGCATAATCTTTGAAAGCATGCATAATCTTAAACACCTCAGCCTCAGTGTATATATATTAAGCTCACTGTATCCTTAAGTTAAATTATTGTTGTTATTATTCCACTTATAAATTGTAATATATTATACTATCATATTTGGTTAATGTCAAAAATAATAAATTTGAACTTGCACTGAAAAGGATTGAGGAGGTCCTACTAAGTATTGTACCATTATCGAAATAGGTATAGGGTATATGAACTCGGCTTATTGCAACATTGTTCAAAATTGTTCAATAATTGCAACACCTGTGACCTAGAATAATGATACATTATTAAAATTACTTTTGTTTCCAACTTTTCTGCGTTATTATAAACACTTTTTATAAGGAAATTAACAATATATTATTTTAAATTGATATGTGATTATTTGGGGGCATTCAGCATATTACTATACTAACTGGCTATTCAGCTTAACAACCTTGCATAGTTATAATCATTTATAAAAAGGAAATAATTTGTTCCTGCAATGAGTGTACACTAATTAGTCATTACTCGGGAAACTATTTCACACGCAAATACATAAAATCTATTTTCTATAAATAACATCTAAAGTTGATGTAATTTTCCCATTTGTATTGAAAAGAGTTTTTGGCATGATAAAGATTGTTCAATATGTTGTTGGTCAAATATACGGGAAACACTAAGTCAATATGTAAACTGAACACCACCGTACACATTACTTTGACATATAATAATATTTCATAATTTCAATTTGTAATGAAGGATAATAGTTCTGATTAATATATATCATCAACTGAAATAAATAAAAATGGAAATAAAAAATATTATTTCAGGAAAAAGCAAAGTATATATGTACCTCCGATTCTTATTTCAAAGGTTAGCATTGCCCAATTTTGACAAAATTAAAATTTTAGTCAAGATTTAAATCATATTGCTTATTGACATGGTAAAAAAATATAAAAATTATAAAGAACACATTTGATAAATCAATAGTTATTCCAAAATATATATATTGAACGTTTTGTACTAAAAACTCCACCAGTAGGCTTAAACCTCTCTTTCAGCTCAGTTATCTGATATCGCCGTTTCATTGTGTCATATACATGGCTTCCAAATTCGAACATGCCATCCTAAGATCCCTCTCACAACAGTTCGTCGAGTCGAGGACAGTATCGATCACCACCCCTGCGTATAAACACTCCACCACTTCCACCGAAATTAAAACGTTCATCCAAAATGATCCTTGGCCTAATATTTGCATAAGTTCACTATAACTATGACTAAGCTACTCATGTTTTACAGATGTTAGTCCATACTGTTCAGAACAGTTATGCCTATATTATTTTGGCTATGTTATCGAACAAATCGGGAACAAAAAATATTGATTAAATATATATTGTTATTTTGCAACTAAACAGGACCACGGTCACACAAATCGATTCATCCCTAATTATAGTGAAAAGGTCAGCCGTCTATTATAATCAAGGAATTGCTAATATAATTACCTGTCCCAACAATGGCATTGAATGAGCAAAATGCCGTGTTACCGGAGGCATCCGAGAATTCATACGTCACGAGTGTCGTGCCCACCGGAAACATTTGACCCGGGAGATGGCTACGATTTGATAAAAACTGTGTCCTCGACACGTCCGTTGCAGTCGGTTCATTCCACGAAACTTGGGCAGACATAATACCCAGTTCTATCAATTCAAATATGTTATCGGGACACTCGATAATCAGGGGTGCGATTGTATCAACTGTAGGGGGGGATAAAATTATACATAATATACTATGAAGATGAAGAATGTTATTTTATTTCGAAACTGGCACTTTGATTTACAAATAAATTATTGTAGTTTGGTATTTATGTAGTTAGGACACGTCCCAGTCAAGAATGTGATATCATGGTGATATCACAGTAATGCCATCTGAACATCACGGTGATGTCAATCTGTAACCACACAGTGATGTCATAGTTATATCACATGACATATCATGGTATCTCTGTGAGATAACCGTTGTATCATTCTTTGAGATATCACAGTACGGGTTACATATGAACTCCCAAAGCCTCACAGATATACCATAATATGTCATGTGATATCACAATGACACCACTGTATGGTTACCGATTGACATCACAGTGATATGTATCACGGTGAGCTCACTTCTTTACAGGGACACTACACGACTCAACTGTAACATTCTTACCACATCTTATTGTGTGATCACCTTTTGTTGATAATTTCAAGACATTCAATGACATTGTTTATCTTTGCCTTACATCATTGACAACTGTTAACGATTACCAAAGTGGATATCGATATATTCAATTGTGATGGATCCAAAGATCAACTGCAAATAAATTATAAAATTAAATTTAAATTGCATATTTACCATTTCAACACAATTATATCTTTTATTTGCAGGAGGAAGTCTGACAAGGCAAAGCTTGTACGATGATATATCTCATACTTCGCGAAATACTCCGATGAATCAATAAAAAAAGTAGGAATTTCATATAGGAGTGTCCCACCAATCATACATACCCACCTCTCCAATCCTTGATTGATGAAGAATCGAAATTTGGATTCGTATTCTTTTAATACACTGGTATCGTTATAATATTAAAACAAATATATTTTAAACGTATTGGAAATATATTACAAACACATTAGAAACAGTTGAGTTGTTGAAGGCATACACATGTTGACGAGTATGCCTATATTCGATTATAATATGCATTGGTAAAGTAAATTAATTTTAATTTAAGAAACATTTTACATTGGATAAAGGTAGTTTGGTTTGGAGTTGTATGAACATGCCTATCAATCTCTACGTGTCCTTAAGAGTAACCTTCCTTTGTTTTGTGAAAAGTGTATTAGCTGTTATGTATGTCTGATTATACACTACGACGGATAACAGTCTTACAATTACGTAGAAAGTATATCCATTTTGACGAAGTTATTCTTCTCGTAGCCACATTCTGCATGCACCGATATCACATTATATTATTATAAATATAATTCCAGGTTAGATGTTAGGAAGTTTTCCTTTCCACATCAGGAAGTTGTTAATGAATGAAATGGCTTGCCAGAATCGTTGGTTCGCGCGGATGCCTTTAATAATGGTCTTGATATGTACTGTAGTTTTGTGATTGTCGGGAGGTTTAGGATGTCTACTTCGTGGTAGAGGACCAGCATCATATTATGAGGACGATGTCCTTACTGATCATCCAGTATTGCTAAAAAACAACTGAAGCTGGCGGCCACTACACGTTAGTGTATTTTCTTACTGTGTGTGGGTTTAGAATAACAGGGTGATGCCGGTTCAGCAATGTACCACAGTATACTCCTTTGTGATCTTTACTTGGGGCTTAATTTAATTTAACTAACTTAACTAGGATATGTGAATATGTATTTACTGTGTCTTGAATCAACTTCACGCTGATGGTTACCCAAGCGCCAACGATTAAACAATTATTGTCTAACAATAACTAATTATAAGTATTGATTGATATATTGCAAGTTAGATAATATTGGAACATACTTGTGATTACGGTGACTGTAAACCCACACGAATTCCTATTTGGCGGTGCAGCATCATCAGCAAATATGTAGGTCACGACAGTTGACCCCACTGCAAATGTTAGAAGGGGCATATGGCTTTCAACGATTATAGTCACAACCCCAATATCAGTAGCGGTAGGCGGATCCCAGTCTATAGAAGGGTCGGCGGTTCCCAGTTCAATGATCCTTGTAATGTTGTCGGGACATCCAATGATAAATGGTGGTGTCGTGTCGACTGTGTGAACCAAACAAAGAGATAAAGTATGCATGTAACAGTAAGCCAGTTGCACGAACGACTATATCTGGCCTATGATAATTTAAAATATACTTAGTAATGACGGTTCTGTGCTTACGGGACATCCAGGCGCGGAACAAGGGGGAGGGTTCCGGACCCCCTTGTCTAGCGTGATTTTTTTAATATGTCATCCAGGCCGATATATTTTATACTATTAGCCCTGTATTTGATTCATATATGCCAGGAAGTTATATTTCAAACCCATATTTAAAAAACCTTCACCCACTGCCTTCGCGCCTCTGGCACTCGTAAGTCGTGATTGTACCTTCAATTGACTCTGCGAACGTAAGCTAGAGATTGCACGTGTGGCTGATCTATTATACACAAATATTACAGGTTCGGACCCCCAACCAATTTAAGGGATTCGTTGTATCTCACGTTCCCCTATTATTTTAAGAAAATGAAAGTAAAAATAAATTTGTAAATACAAAAGTTAACTTTAAATTGCATAAATTGTTTGGACCAGATTGCATCTAACGACACTAAGCTTTTTAAAAAATCGCTAAGCTCCGCGCCAACCACGGTGACGCCTCGCTTAGGTAGTGTATCATACAGATACGTGGACTGGACAAATCAGTGAATTCCTGTATCCGCGCATGCGAGATAATACACAAACGATTACTGGTACTATTAGTATTAGTTTGTCATAACTGTCCATATGCTTATTATTAACAGTGACTGCGAAGTGACCAAACCAATATACACAAGTGCTAATTTAATATTTGTTTCAATTCTATGTTATTAAATATGGTAAAGATAAAGCTACTTTCTTTAATTGCAATAAAACACTATCCAAAGAAAAGCTTACATATTTAAACAAACGTTAAAATTATAATGATAATAAGTCAAAATAAATACTTGAATTAAGTAGGCTAGATTTCTTCAATATCCAACATGGAACAAGTAGGCATAGCCTACAGGATTCGAAAGAGATCACATACTTTCCACGCGGGCCACTTTAAAATGTACATTCTTCGGCGTTTCCAAAACGACCCGCAAAGCGTGTATTAAGTTCATACATATCACACATGGGGTTATCAGGGTGTTATTAAATCATAACTGCGAATATATTAACAATACACATGTGGAGTCGCACACCTATGTACCCAGTGAGAGTTTGTACAATACTATTTAATATTAATTTAATGTACTGGTCACATTAAATAAATGTTATAGCTACTTTCCTACTATTGCAGCAGAACACTGTCCAAATATTAGCTTACTGTACATATTTAAACAAACGTAAAATTATCATGATGTAGGTCGAAATAAGTACTTAGGTATAGTTATTTCTTCAATGTCCAACATGGGACAAACATACCTACATGATTTGAAAGATACCATCCTTTCCAAGACATACGCTCCAAATGTATACATTCTGCCGTTCTGGTTTTCAAAACGATTCGCAAAGCGTATATAGTAAGTTCATACATAAACGAGGCAACCGGTATTAGTAATTGCCAATATGTTAATTGTAATAATAGTTATGTAGTGGCATACCAAGTACCATGCAAGTGTTTACAATACCGTATATTAGTCATTTCATTTAATAGTTACTAACTAACAGCTAAAACAACGTTACTATTATTAATTCCATTTATTGAATATTAACTACAGTTAAAACTACGTTCCTCTTTTTACAACAGTATCCACTCACTTTCCAAGAGAGCCACTTCAAATGTACATTCTGCCGTGTTTTCAAAACGGTCTGTAAAGCTGTATGTAACGTCCGTCCTTCCGAGTAGGAAAATGTCACCGGGATTATGGGTTGAGGAACTTGTTATAGGAGGACTATTGTCGTTGCCAGTTGGTGGAATCCAGTCGAATGCCAAGAATGTCACTGATCCACGTTCTACTGTTTCTTGTAAATTATTTGGGCAACCGATAATAATCGGAGGAAAGTTATCCACTGAAAACGGAGAAAAGATATATGAGTGAAACGTCATTAGTTAACTTTATTTGGAGTTTAGAATATTCCACATGTATGTTACAATACATCTATTGACAATAACATATGATGACCATAAAAACGGCAAAATGGAGTCAATGCTAATGAATAAAATATGAAAGAAATATAATAAATGATAAACTTTAAGATACTCATCAATG
>JAODAI010253059.1:0-10227 GCA_027575025.1 Scotoplanes globosa | reverse complement strand
GATGTACTTTGATCAGTGAGCCATGTTTCCGTGAAACCAATAACCGAGAAGTCACTATTAAGCAGATCAATGTAGGATACTATATCATTATGGTTTTTATTGAGACTTCGAATATTGTGATGAAATAACGATATCCGTTTTTGTAATGTGATTGCGTTGAAGGAGTCAATATCATAATATTTGCATATTCCATTGATTCCAAAGTGTGCTGGTTCTGTTGTGTTGTTAAGTTGAAAAACGTCAAATACTGGAAAAAAACCTAAAATACTGGACATAGGCAGTTATTTCTAGTTTAGATGCGTATGTGCCGTTATTAAATTATTTATATCTCTCTCTCCCTCTCATCTTTCCTTAAATAGCTGGGTGTTAACCCGGTTGATCATCCTGTTCTTGTTTCGTTAGTTTTGTATCGTCTAAATTAGTGATAATTAACTGATGCCTAGATGCTGATGTGCCGTTAAGAAATTATCTCTCTCTGCCCTTCTCTTAGTGTAACATACATGTATTGCTCTATATATTTTATGCGTGTCACTTCCTTTCAGGCTGATAACCATGGCAACCATGTGATAGCCAATGAGGAGTCTGCAATTAACATACCAGCCGTGGCGGTAGCTCACGTTACAAAGCGGTACATCGCCCAGGACCCTGATGATATATCGTTGGAGATAACATATAGTTTTTGTTGTACTTCAACGTATTCCGACAGTGGTCTTACTTCATAACTTTCATAGTAATGTATACTTTTCAGTCATCCATACATTGATTTTCAGAAAATATTATGCACCATGGCCCATCAGTGATTATGTCGGCCCTTTGTCATGCTGATATATTGGTGCAAGAAAAGACGAGATCATTCCTTTAGTTTGATATCCAAATAAAAAAAATCATCTTTTAAAGTCCTTTTTAATGGTATTGATCATATTCCATTGGACTTGTGATATATTTTGGAGGAAAACCTCTCCTATCTCAAAATTGAGAATGCCGACATAATACCCGATCTGCCGTGGTGTGGCACACATATATGTTTTGTTAATTTATTTGTAATTTATCAGCAACATGAATTGTTCTCTCGTGGTCAGGACCGGTCTACTTTGAGAATTGACCAACTGATGATCTCAAGTGTATACATTAATCCATCTTCATAGTCGAATGCTGCTGTTCTATCTGCAGACTATGATACAACTGCAATCAATCGATCATATTGCATGTCAAACTCGGTTGGTTAATTTTGTAGTTTTGAATAATGCTTATATGTCTCTTAATACACACAGGTGGGCGATTTCGTAGCCGTTATTAACAAAGCAGCTAGATTAATATCACTAGTAAGTTCACGATTCAAACACACTGCAGAACCGCCACGGGGCAAAATTAACCACAGCAGCATTTACACTTCATCATAACTCCATACATTTACAGGGATTGTATTATTTCTGATAGCATAGACGGAGATTGGTCAATGTAGGGTTGTGTCCAGGGCGGAGAGCTGATTTTAAAAAGACATTGGCGACTGTTTTTACTTATAAGAAGCTATGAAGCAAATGGGTGATTTGTGGATTGGGCCTAGTAGAGCATTATTTTTCATCAGAGAGCAATCACTATTTTGCCATGCGAACGAATATCTCAAATTCAAAAGGAAAGAAACCCAATTTGACTTAAAAAAACATTAAATGGATTCCCACCCGTCGTGTAAGTTGTAATTTACAATGTCTTGACTTATTCTGCTTCGGTGGTCGCTTAGCGTTGTGAAAATAAATATGCCTTCCATGTTGTTATTACTATCCAGGTTACTATCCGGTAAACATTTAGACTTGATCAAATTCAATTAAAAGGTGGGAAAGTTGTTCAATCATTGACACTTGATTGGTGGGAACAATTGGCCATGCTGACTAAACACATTTTTCAGTTTGCACAATCGGTTAGTAAATGTTCACCATTCAATCAAGCCCAGTTTCGTTTTTCATAATCAGCTATTTTAGGCATGTCACAGAAAAACAGAAAAAAAGACCAGAAGACAAAATTGTTGAAGTAATTTATTGAACTGTTTTTTTATAATTTATAACGGTAATGCAATTGTTCATTATCATTGATGTTTTTGTCAACTAAATATATATTTTTGGGGAAATATACTTGGTTTTGCTAGAATGGGTCAAGCATTTAATGTCGCTAACATGATCACATGATGCCTCACCACACTAACAGCTCAACTGACTTATTAATAACCTTCTGACATACAGATATATTCTGATTATGCATGAGGTATGGTATGGCCTATTCATGTCAAATATGTATCCCTATTACAAATTAAATCAGAGTCCCGAAAAAAACATTGTGGCAAAGTTAAATTATCCTGAGAATTATGCATCCCAACTTTATCCAGAGTAGACCGGAAAGCAGCATTGGTCTAAGCAACATTGGTCTAGAATACACCGAGTATATAGGCCTATACTAAGCCTTCACGTATGCAAAATGTCAGGAGAATATACCAATGCTCTCCTGGAGTTTCGGAAGAGCGGAAGCTCTCCTGGATATTATAGTCGCGGTTAAGTCGGTCAATAATGTATATAATCATGGGGAAGAAAGTGTTCTAAAGTAAAAACGTGTTAGGACTTATAGGAAAATAAGGTAAAAACATTAATAATAAAAATACATTTTTTTAGGAGCGTAATAGAGGGCGCTCCTCGGTGCCTGTCAGGAGCGTTTAAGAAGCGTGATCGCGCTGTGGCTACTCAAACGTGTGGCCACCATTGCATGCTGTGTGAGCAGGATTTTGGTGGATTATATATAACCTCTGTGTTGCAAAGGGCCATGAAACCTTTTCCCTCATTCTTTCATTCATTCATTTATATAATTTATCATGCAATGATGTCATTCCATTGACATATATGTATACACATATTACACAATAACTGGACCATGTAGTATTTATGTTGGTCATAGAAAGACATAACTCACCAGGGTCCTATTTCACTAAGATTATTTACCAAACTTTGTAAGTTTAATCTTTGTAGGTATGTAAGAAGAATGATCGTTCTTAACTACCGAACTTCTTAACACTAACTAACAAAGTTTTGTTTTTGCCATTATGAAATACTCTCAGTTTAGATTTGAACCGTTTAATCCGCCCAGTCTTCTCCAATGTTGGCAGGAATTTAGATATCGATATCTATGTTTGGGTGTTTGAAATTTTTACATTCGAATAAGAAAACCTCGTCAAGTCAAACTTTAAACCCGTTCTTCTCAAAATTTGCAGTTAGATCGTTTTACCATATGACGGCCACCCTAATGTAGGCACTTGCGACCAAAAACAATAAAAAATAAGCGTTTTAGCTTTTGTGTCATATATAATTTAACTAAATAAAAATATGATTAAACCAATATTTTTGCATACTTATTGGAGTTTTTTGTAAAGAAATCAGTGGATAAAAATGAGGTAAAGATAAATGTGCATAATTATGTGATGCATAACGGCATTAACAATTTTGAGATACAGGAAGATTTGTCCGAAATATATCGTTTGTGCAATGGCTTAAAAGCAATGTCACAAACAAAAGTTTCAGTAACTTACAAAATTATTATTTACTTGATTTGGGTATCAAAATAAAATGAATGGCGTCATCTTTCAGTTTACCCTAAAATCTCAATATGTCCAACGACCGACATAATACCCGATCTGCCGTGGTGCATACCAAATAATTGCACACCGTTGTTATCCCACAATATTACTTTCTGTAGTTTGGGTGATTACTAAGCTTGTTTGTCAATTTCAATGGTTTTTATATTTACAGAAAAGAGACGATACTTTTGGGGCGATGTGTCACATATGTGTTAATAATATGCTATTTGTCAAAAACGATCGCAGATACATACTAAATGTTGTCATAAGTGTCATTAATAACTTGTTGATCAAGGCATTCCGTTCAATTGCACTTCATTCGTCCATTCTACCATTTCATGTCATATTTCCAGTGCCATTTTTAAATGCGTAAATTTATCGCTTTGTCACACACTAATAAATTATCCCATGCTATGTTGCAATTGAAGATGTCACTCTGTAGATCATTCTGCTTGCAAGATGATAATTTCATCCTGATATGTGACCCAGGGATATTGCCCAAAAGTCATAAATTGATTTGATATTGTTTCCAGTATCTATAGCTGATTACCTTTAAAATGGTCTAAAAGTCAAGTGAGCAGGATGTTCCTTCGTTGAGTTATCAGTATTCATAAATATCAGTGATATATTATTTACACAATCATGTTCATTTTGAGAAAAATAGCGATAAAAATGAGCATTTGCACCAATTGTGTGACCGCATTGTTGACAAAATGCCTTAAAAATATGTTTTATAATTTTCAATGTTCAATATGCACATTAATAATTAGTTTTGTAACAATAATAACATTTTCACCTTTCAGCCATTTTTTAAATTTTGCAGTGTTATAATTTCTGATTAAGTAAAGTGAAATCTGGCGACATATTCCTTGTTTTGTAGAATATGAAGCACTGCGATCCAGTATGTTTAGGCTGTTATCGATGATACATTTGTTTGTAATTTGGCCAATCCATTCACTATATTTTGTTGCAAAATTCATTAAAATATGACTTAATATATTACCGTACCAATGTTTAGTTCAAATATGGAATTATTCATAAATATCATTGTCGAAGGTCAACCACCCTCAGCCTCCTCCACTGAACATAAAAATATTTGAAACGTTTTTAACTTACAATTGATTTTATGAAACGGCTTTTAGCGATCGATCATAAGTTATAATCGATTGTAATCTTTATGAAATGGGGCCCTGCTCTGACAAAGTGAGTTGGATGTCACAAATATGGATATTGAGTTATAGATGAACATTGATGTATATGTGCGCATAATAATATACTAACAACATCTATGTTACTATCTGCCAGCTTGGTGCATCACATATATTAAGGAGTTAAGAGAATGTCCATGGTCAACTAGATTATAGATATTGATTTGAAGACGTTGCACTGTTTTGAACAATGTTCATCCACGTTCAATTTTTATTTTACTAGACGTGGTGGGATCAACTTACATGTATATCAGCAATATCTGCATTGTGGACTACATGTCGTACCAGGATAATAAAACTGTGATATGGCCAAAATTTATGTTTTGAGATAATGACATTTAAACATGTTAACATGTCGATCTATCTGCACAAGTCAACGCATACCTGGATGTGGCGTAGACAGGCCCTTTGTAACATGCAGCACTTACGTGATGCACCTTGGCAGCCATACAGTACTGTGTGATGCATCGCGGCAGATCGGGTACTGGTAATATGTTAGCAGGGGAAGACATTAACCATAAAAGGACTAAATATGATCCATTAGTCTGTAACTTGACGTCTTAGTGACACACGATGCCTCATTTTAAAGCTAAGAATGATCGCTCTTGACATATGCTCACAACTCAATGTCGCAAGTCGCGACTTTACAGCCCGTTTTGTGGTGGGCATGTCATATATGAAGTGTTTCGTAGTCGTTTAGTGTGTTTTGCGATGAAACTCTTCATATATATAATACATTCACAGATATTCGCATCTCTGTCTACCTCGTCTTCAGGTGGGCGATATGATCTCTGTTATTGACATACCGTCCCCCGACGAGACGTTGTGGTGGCGCGGTAAGAACGGCTTCGATGTCGGTTTCTTTCCCAGCCGATGCATCGAGCTGATTGGTGAGCGGCTGCCGCCCGCAGTGACAGAGAAGGTGCCCAAACCCACAAAACCAGGTAAGCAAGTCACGTCAGTCATGGCATTCAGTAGAAATGGATTAAATTCCATATTTTTTTATTACATTTTCGGACAAATCCCCTATTTTTTGTCACCCGAATCACAAAGTACGTAAAAAGTTGATTTACTCATAGGCATGGTTAATATTTGTAATCATAATATGCCTAAGAAGTCTTCAAATAAAGATATATTCAAGTTCAAGTTCAAATTTATTTTCGTCTTCATGTACAATATACTATAACATTACAATATAATTGTATTGGAAGAAATCAAAGATAAATGTACAAGAAAATGGAGGAAGCCTAAAAAGCTAAACTTCTACTGGCAGGCCTGGGGAATTTTGGGTGGGAATCAGAGAGGGAGAATCAGGGAGGGCAGCGAGATAGTAGAATTATGCCTCCGCAATGGCATGGCGGTCGCCGGCTCTTTCTTCAAAAAGCGAGCCAGTCACAAAATTTCATGTAGGAGTGGGTTGCACAAAACGGAGGTGGAATTGCTGGTAGTTAGGAGGGGGAAATTGTGAAGAGATAAATACTGCAAGATTTTATCCGGGGAGCATGTTTCCAGGCATAAACCTCTGTTTTTGCATTACGGCTACAGACGCCTAATGTGGTGAGGAAGGTGGGACAAAAAGTGAGTAAATGGTTGCTATGTAGAAGACAGGTAGCAGAAGTGTGTAAATATATAGTGGCGCGGATCTGTGCGAAACTACATGGGCAGGTAGGTGGGGTTGAGGTTAAGCTTGCTTTTGTGGGTGGGGAAGAGAAACTCTGTGGAAGGACCTCGGGCAAGAAGGGGGAATCGTGGAAGAAAAGCTAGATGTGGTGGACAAATGATATAGATAGGGCGGTGGGTGAGAAGCGGGAGGTCTGGAAGAAATTAGAAGAGGCCAGGGATTGTATGTTAGAACCGGAGTTAGCCTTATCCCATCTCTATGGGCAGAAAAAGAAGGCAGCTAGGAGGGCCGTAGAAAAGGTCAGATGCGATATGGAAGATAAGCAGCTGGATGATGATGGAGGGAGGAAACTTATCTTTGAGATGGCATGGGACAAGAAGGTATTCTAAAGGTGGCAGAGCGGTTAATGATCCGAAAGGGAGGCTAGTTACGGAAAAGGACGAGGTGATTAGGGTATGGATGGGATAACTACTTCAGAGAGCTGCATAACCAGGGAGGAGGAGCTGATATGGATTTATACAACGCAGTGAGGGGTAAGATTGAGGTCGTCAATATTTCGGACTTTGAAGTAGATTGGGCTTTGATACGGATGAAAAGGGATAACGATGCGGGTTTGGACGACACGAGGGTGGAAATGTTTATTCTTACAAGAGATGTTTGTGGTAAGTGTATAAGGAGACTCAACAATATGTGTATGATGGAGGGGAGTGCTCCACAGGAATGGCGGACTGGCCTGATTGTACCTATTTTGAAGCAAAAGGGTGATGTTCATGACCCAGGAAAGTATCGGGGTATCACACTGCTTGGACAGTTTTTAAGCTTTTGGAAAGGATTTTGGATAGAAGGATTAGGGCTAGAGTTGAGATGGAGATTCGGAGAGGAACTGCAGGGCTTTCGTAAGGGAAGATGGACATGTGATGGGCTTTTCTCTCTTATGCTGCTGGTGGAAACGAAATTAGATGTGAAAGGGAGTATGGCATTGAGTTTTGTAGATTTGGAGAAGGCCTATGCTACGGTTGCCAGGGAATTAGTCATGTGTACATTAAGGTGGATGGGTGTACCTGAATCAGAGGTTAGGATGGTTGAGTGCCTTTATGAAGGTACAAGGGGTAGGGTTCTGGGTGGTTCAGGGATGTCAGAAGAGATTGGGGTTAATATTGGGCTTAGGTATGATAGTGAAAGTCAGGACAAAGAATATAGTGACAAACTGTTATACTGACGACCTAGCAATAGCTAAGGATAGTAAGCAGGAGTTGCAGGATGTGTTGGTAGAATGGAAGGGTTTATTGCAGAGGCATGGATTGCGTATCAGCCTGAATAAGACAGAGGTGTTATCAGTAGGCATGCAAGGATAGGAGTTAGGTATAACAATTGCTGACATAGGTATTAAGAAGTGTGATAGTGTTGCGTATGTGGGGAAATGATTTATGGGGATGGGCGGTCTGATGGGGAGGTGCATAAAAGGATACAGTCGGGAACTCTGTCCTAGAAAAATGTGGAGGGGGTTATGTCAGCGACTTCAAATATGCAAAAATAATTTGATGACAAATATTTCGGGAGTTAAGCGGGTGGATAGGAGTCAATTGGAAGATATACGGGAGGAGATTGGGATCAATGTGAATATTATAGAGAGGGTGATAAGGGGGCACATGAGGTGGGCTGGAATGTTGGTCGTGGGGATGAAGAACGATTCACGTATATGGCAATGTCGCATGTGGAGGTTGGTAGAAGAGGTAGGGGGAGACATCGGATGAGATGGAAGGACTGTGTTGAGAGGAAATTTAGGAGGGCTGGAGGTGATGGTGACTGGAAGATCATGGCTACATGTATAGGGAGGTGGAGGGCTTTGATCAATGATGCGGCTGTCAGTTAGTGTTTTCTTCGTCACTCCTTTTTAGGGATTCACGATGTAGAGAGAGAGCATGGTACATGGTCCCAATCACTTTCGACATTGTTGATGGAGGATTATGTTTTTCATATACGCATGATCTTGACATTCTAGCTATACTGAAACCTGTTAGACATATATTCGACATGTATGTGGCATCAATGGCCACCATGCTTTGGTGTTATTTGATGGATATCATGGCTCCAACATAAATGACAGCACCCATCGTCAGGGGATAAGCAGTGATAGTGGTGCTTAACTTGATCTCAGTTTCAGGATAAATTAACATGACCATGGCAAAATAGGTTTTCTGGCTACTTTGCAATACATACAGGCATATAATATGGTTGTAGATGATATCAATGTTGAACATACTGACGATAGAATATGTATATATATTGACATATCTTTCAGCAAAGAAAACACCAACATATGTTGTTGTAGAATATGCTAACGTATTTATATAAATTCCTAACACACTATGCTAATGTAACTAATACTAATATCTACACCTTGATCTCGATATAGACGGTGTGTATATATACTATATCTACGTCGTGAATCCTGAACGAGGGGCGGAATACTATTGTAACTAACATCCGTATCATTGGGCAACGCTTCCGCCTCCTTCTATACAAAGCCGTGGCCCTTCGAACTTCACCCCCAGCGCGCTTAATATCCCTTCCAATACAGTCCTTCCATCACAATCGCCCCCTTACCCCTTGTACCAAGTTTAATGTGCGGCATGGCCATTTAGGGGAGCCGCCCTTTATATACCCGTTACAAATGCCTATCCCACCACAGATGACACTAATCAATCTCCCCGTAGTACTCCTGTCGTACCAATATCTTTCATTGGTTCAACTAACTTAATACTTTCCACCCGCTTAACCTCTGCGATCCTTCTCATCCAGTCATTTGCACATACTTGAAGACGATGTTCCTGAGCAATATAGAGATCCATGGTTTGAGGCCTGTAAATACATACTGAAATAACATATGTACCCAGCCCGTTGCCTTTCTTCGAAGTGACCATATCTGTCATTTCCCCCTCTACTTCCTCTAGGCCAAAGCATAGGGTCCTCATCAGATCGTTCGTTACCAGATAATAATCCCCCAGATATGCACAACTAACACTCTGCTTAACCCTAACTTACACGGGCTATTCTGGAATATCATATGTGGAATAACCTAAGTACTGGAAACATAGTTTGCTTATAGAAAAACATTCTGAACGACATAATGTCGATTGTTTTGATTTTCTTGTATTATTAATAAGTACATCATTTCACATTATTTCCGCAAAATACCTGAAATTACATACGATCGTACTTGAAATATAATGTAACTTCCTTATAACCAAATAGAAAGACACACAGAAGGGGAAACCTATATTAGTAATACATTTCCGAACTCTTATAGCTGAAACACATTACATTAAAGTGATATTTGTGTATTTCATTACGTATTTGATTATTTTGGATGATTTTAGGTATTTTCTAAGTATTGTGTTGTTTTGATGTATTATGTATTGTACTGCTTTATTTTCCTTGTATTATAATGTTT
Organism: Scotoplanes globosa; assembly: GCA_027575025.1. Taxonomy (NCBI): domain Eukaryota; kingdom Metazoa; phylum Echinodermata; class Holothuroidea; order Elasipodida; family Elpidiidae; genus Scotoplanes; species Scotoplanes globosa. Next base: position 331 of record JAODAI010253059.1, on the reverse strand, counting down.
TGAGATGACATGGACTATAACTGTCACTAAATCAGAGTTATAAAACAAAGTATATGTCAACCAATGTAGACATAGCAGTTTTACAACACATGCAGTTTTTTTTTCACAAGCTTTAGTGTACAATCATATGCAATAGTTGCACATTTTTAGTAAAGTGAGTTTTGTATCTTTTTGGTAATTTAGATTAGCACTGTAATTGTAGCCCAATTAGCGTCTTTGCTAATACTAGCTGTCTACCCGTGCCCTGCACGGTCTCGATCGATGGAACTATTGTAGGCTTTGTATTCAGTTCCGGGAATGGTGAGGTATTATATATATCTTAGTATATAGT
>JAODAI010252837.1:0-10229 GCA_027575025.1 Scotoplanes globosa | reverse complement strand
ACAATAGTCTTGATAAAGACGTTTGTAAAAAAATTGGCGTCCTAAATTTGAAAACTTCAAACATCAATATATTGAGATCGGAATGTCCGATTTGACTCTAGTTTGAAGCATTTGGTAGATAATTTTCTGCTCTACAAAATCAACTAACATTGTAAATACACTTTATGAACCCTTTAACTTGGAGGATTATGCCACCCTCGACATTTTTAATGGTGAATCGACACCGCTCGAGCTATGAACTATTCTTTCTTTTCATATTGGTCATCAGAGAATGACGTAATATCTAGTAGTAAGTAATACACACAGTCAAATATTACTTTGGTTTAATGTTGTTTCAAACATACATTTTAGATTAGTTCTGCCTAGATTAATTCATTCAACAGATCATTGTATAGAATATACGGTTATAAATAGTACAACGTTTACAATAATAATTTAAATTATACTTAATAAATATCAAATTTTAGCATAATATTTCTTAATATAATTTATACTTACCTTGACATTCTTCACCGAATAAAGATGAAAGTACAATACCAATGTAACCGTGAATTAAATTATCATAATATTATAAAGATGAAAGTATAAGACCTATGTAACACATTAATTTAATTATAATAGCATTATAAAGATGAATCTATACGATCTATGTAACACATGAATTGAATTATCATAACATTATAAAGATGAATGTATAAGATCTATGTAACACATGAATTGAAATATAATAACATTATAAAGATGAATGTATAAGATCTATGTAACACATGAATTGAATTATAATAACATTATAAAGATAAATGTATAAGATCTATGTAACACATGAATTGAATTATAATAACATTATAAAGATAAATGTATAAGACCTATGTAACACATGAATTGAATTATAATAACATTATAAAGATGAATGTATAAGATCTATGTAACACATGAATTGAATTATCATAACATTATAAAGATGGAAGCATAAGACCAACGTAACAAATACACGCATCTTCAACTAATATAAGCAATATATGAATATCAGAGAAACGTCATGAAACATGCATTGTCTTCCAGTATATATTTAAATTAAGAAGTATATACTGTCCCATTGTGGCAAAAGGGTCCAACTGACATGTTGTTTAACCAGTGCTGTGGCCGAGCGGATAATGTTGGTGGCTCTAGAAGCTACGAAGCTCAGCAATTGGGGATTCATGGTTCGAATCCCGGTCGGGTCTAGTAGTATCATTTTTTATCCGAGTAGGCTGTGGCGTAGTGGTAAGCGCTACGCTCTTGCACCACTGCGACCGGGGCTCGATTCCCGGTTTGACGTGCAAATGGGATGGCCATATCTACAACTAGAGGTTTTACTCGGGGCACTCCGGTTTTCCCCTCTATCCCCTTATCCGTTCGTTGCACCACAGGACCTTCTGGAAGATTAGCCAATGGCCAAATAAGTTATCATGACATGAAATGTTGGGAAAAAAAGAGAAAAAAAAGCAATAACGGTTTTCCCATACGAAAGACTTTCTCAAATTCAAAATATCCAAATTTGACTTCAAATTTATAAATTGGATGATCACTCGACGTGACGGTACAATTTATAAGTATTTATACTTCATCCACTTTAGTGGTCTCCTAGCGTCGTAAAATAAATATAATAATAATAATAATAATGATGATTAAATATAGCGCTTTTCGTACATAGGACCAAAAGTCACACCTCAAAGCGCTTCACAACGTTTATTTTATTATTTATTTTATTTTAAATGTGCCTTCCAGACCGTAAGTTTATGCCTTCCAGGCCGTAAGTTTAAATTGATTTTGTTTGGTGTAAGTGACTTGTTACATCATATTACACATTTTGAGAAAACGGTTCTTTAAATCCTACCAGTGTCTATATGGAAATAGTAAAAGGGCCTTATTGCATTAACATTACAGATTCCCCATGGAAAAAGGGCCTAACTATAACTAAGAGTGGAGCACTGAGCAGTATTATGAAAGGAAACGCAAAGGAAGTGGCGTTCTCAAACAGTTGAGTGTTTCTGAGTTATACTCTAAAACATTCATTTCTGCAAGCACTTCTAACGCATAGATAAATCCCCATGTTGTAGTGCAGTCAGGCAAAAATGAATGTACCATAACTCAGAAACACTCGACTGTTTGTTAGGCCCGTTTGCCATGATAGGGCAGTATAGTACAAACTGACAACTAAGACATATAATAACACGAGTAACTCCCATCACTCTAAATTATTAATATATTGTATATACCAATATTAAAATAACATATTATAATAAAACCATTGAAACAACTGTACACAGTATTTACTATAATATGTCGTCAACATTGCCAAATGATTCGATCTTGTCTTATCTTTGGCCTGCCAATCGAAACATCAACATTTTCGATCGATGAACCAAGTGTACATTCAATATACATAGATTGTCGGTCAACACACGTACACTTGCATTATCGACTGATATAATCTTGTTTTTCAGTGGGTAATTAATGAAAACAACGGTTATATAATTGTGACTGTGGTCCACTGGTATTACAGGGACGATGAATATCACTACATAATCACGAACACATGCATGGTGAGGCGAATCACGATTATTGATTCAATAAAATCTAAGTAAACCCGAGGGCTACTTTTTTGAAAAGACCTAAGATTCTCCAGAATCGTATAAAACATGTTTACAAAGTAAGATCGCTAGGTATAATACTTTACCAATAATTTAGTATATCATCGCCCGAAGGCGCTGATGAGATATTGTAGTTAATTGACCGTTGGAGTTCATTGTGGCTATCCTAAATCCCATGACAATGGTTACTATGACACTTTTGGTGTGTTCGTGTGAGGGGGTGCATGTGTGTGTACACAAAATATTGTCGCGAACTCATTCTAGACAGCTTGACCGATTTTTGGAAACTCGGTATGAAGATATATAGGAGATATGGGAGAGTTGAGCCAGAGGGAGAGTTGGGCCACCGACTCTCACGTCAACATTGGTTGAAATAATTGTTAGCTCTTACCACTGTTGAAGCTGCTTATGATTACACACATTTTTATATATGGGTCGATCGATCCAGGTATATGATGTATGTTTTATAATCAGAAGTGAATTTCTGATTATCGGGTATGAAAGCGTCTCCCACGTCATCAATATAATATTTCTCTAAAACAGTTATAGTGACTAATATGCTATATTGAGTTAGTTTACATATATGAGTTTCAGTATGTTAGGCCAATCACTTTCGAGGGGTCGGGCATTTGAACAAAAATGGCGGAATGAGGGAGATTTGAGCCAATAGAAGGAGGGAGAGTTGAGCATATATGTTGTGAATATATACTATATTTATATATAGACTTATATATAGGCTTATATATATATGTATATGTGTTTATATGTAATACCATGGTATACGCCGATATATATACACATGTATAAATGAGTGGATATAGACCATAGTATGCCCTCCAAAGTTTGACCATGGTGGCTCAACTATCCCTCCATGGTGGCTATAGGCCTCGTAAACTAATGCTTTACCAGTGGATCAACTCTCCCTCCATGGTGACTATAGGCCTTGTAATGCGTTACCAGTGGATCAACTCTCCCTCCATGGTGACTATAGGCCTTGTAATGCTTTACCAGTGGATCAACTCTCCCTCCAAGGTGGCTCGACCATCCCGCATCCGAGGGATAATTTAGCCACTTTTTTTTAAGATAAGATGTCACAGGAAAATGGTTGGTAAATATGAGTAAATTGTGATAGCATATATGTGCAAATAGTTATAGTATAGTCTGCCATATATAGCAGATAAAGTAAAAGGTGAATTGTTTTTGAAAACCATTGAAAAAAGGTGCAAAAGTAGCTCAACTCTCCCGCATCTCCCCTCCATCCACTATGATGAGACTGGGTGTATCATATCATTTCGGAAAATACGATGAAAGGTCAAGGTCAAATGTCAATGTAAATTGTCAAAGTTGCTGCTTTCAATTCCTTTCAGCCGAAAACGCTCTTAAAATGTACTATTAAATCAAATCGTACACTGTGTAAGGTGTATGCATGAGTTGATCAGTGGCTTAATACAGCATTCCAGTAGGGGACAGTGTAGATGAAAACACATAAGTGTGTAAATTCCCATATACAGTATTATAGAAAAGCTAGGATTGACATATAAAATAATTATGTTATTTATCTAAGCCTGGTCCGACGCTAATATCCTTAGAAGCACCTGTATTATGAATTTCAAAGACAATAATATGTAGTGTTTGTAGTTAGAAAGCTAAATTCCATTAAAATATATTCAAATGGCCGACATAATTGAAAGTCCTAAAAAAGTATGTTCCACTGAACCGATGTCGGTAGATTTTGAATATATTATTATCAGATACATATAGAACAAGATTAAAAAGGTTTGGAAACTATTGCAATTTGTTTTGGGTTACCCTATGATTTTTCACAGGTTACCTGGACTATAATACCCTGCAGGGAGTGATATCCAACAAGTTATATCCATGTAGATAGTAATATGTAAAAGCTCCACTGCATTAAATTCAATATATGTATATTACAGTTGAAGAAAGCAATTGACACAGTCATATATGGAGTATTGGGCGATTTTGGGCTACTATATGGGTCCCTGTACAGGATAACGTTGATGTTATGAGTATTTTGTAATACACCAATATATAAAGAATCCAATGCAAAATGATTCTTGCCTGTATGTTTCAGCTGAATAAACGCCTCTGAGCGTGGCACTTAAATCTACCGTCTAGGGCTATGTATAGCCCCAAATTGCTTTCATTGTATAATTTTCATCGAACGTGATCACTGGGGTATGGTATCCTGCAAGTTGTTTTCATGAATATAGTAATATATAATATGTCCACTGTATTAGCTTAATATGTGTGTATTTCAGCTGAATAAACATTTAACTTGACACAGTGATATATGGGGTATTAAGGCATTTGGAGTTACTCTCTGAGCCCCAATACAGAATGAAGTTGTGGTGGGCATTTTTGAATACCTCAATGTATAACGTTTCCATTGTAAAAGGATACGTCTTTGTAGTTTTCATCTAAATACACGCCTCTGGGCGTGGCCTTTGAAACTACCGTATAATGTAATGTACATGTCCCAGTTGTTGTAGTTATGGTAGGTTAAGTTTGGCATTTAATGTATTATTAGCATGTATAATTAGTTATGCTTGTTTGTTGATATATTATTGCTGTCCGCTGTCCGTTGTTTCATTTTTATATCGGCAATTTGACCAAGTTTCATATCTAGCAAATGTACATATAAGTCGAGATTTGAGGAACGGTAGGTATTTAGCACGTGACTGAGCTCTACAAACACTGTTTCTGAGGTTATACTCAAAAACAGTAATTAGTGGTTATCAAATGTAGCTTGACTAAGTATTGACCCATTATTTACGAACTAGACAGATCCACCTTACGGATATACGTATTAACTGTACGAACAGGTTTCTAAGCTTTTGGAAAGGATTTTGGGTAGAATAATTAGGGCTAGAGTTAAGACTAAGATCAGGGCTTTCATAAAGGGAGATGGACAAGTGATTGGCTGTTATCACATATGCAGTTGATGGAAAATAAATCGAAGGTGAAATGGAGTATACATGGCATTGGATTTTGTAGATTTAGAAATGGCCTATGATGAGGTTCCTATGTATGTTTATGTCTACGTTGAGGTGAATGGTGTCTCTGAATCAGAAGTTTGGATGGTGGCGAGCCTTTATGAAGGTACTAGAGGCAAGGTTATAGTTGATTCGGGGATGTCAGATGAGTTGGGGTTAGTATTGGGCTTAGGCCGGGCAATGCCCTCACTCCACTTATTTTCAGTATAGTAATGGAAGTGTTTAGCATGAAAATCCGTACAAATAATGTACTTAAAAATGCGGACGACCTACCAATAGTCATGGATGTTAAGCAGGAGTTCCAGAAGGTTCGAGTATAATGAAATGGTTTATTTGAGAAGCATGGGTTATATATGAGTCTGGATAAAACATGTATCGGTGAGGATACAACGATATGAGTTGGGCATAACACTTACAGACAAAGGTATTAAGCATATGAATACTTTTACGTATCCGGGGAAATGATTTCTGGGAATCGGCGGTCTGATGGGGAGGTGCATAATAGGATCATCATGTGAACATAATTGAGGAATATCATTCACCCCCAAGCAAACTATTTTGTATTCACATATTGTTGTTGTAATGTTTCCCAAGCATATCAAATTATGTGGACAATGACGATGAATGAGTCTGAATCATTATGCTCGGCGTAAAGCGGCTGAAAAAATGTTATATAATATATTTGTGTGGAAAAATAATCTGAGGGAATTTATGTTGTGTATTCGGCGCCAAGCAATGTACAATTGTGTTGTTGTTTAAAGTGTAAACTTTGTACTCGGCGCGTAGACCCTTTCATTTATTTTGACATGTACACTTGTATTGGTAAATGTGACGCATGTAGGTAATATAGGCATAGCATGACAAAAAAAAATAGTTGACCTTGTCGGCAAACTAATGATTAGTCGGTAATATCACGACATATTTGTAACTTTGTTGAGTGTATTTGAAACAGGCATGTATACTGTTATTGCTGTATCGAAGGAGCTGCTCTTTGGTATTTCCTGTGAAATGTGGCTAGTCTTTTGTAAGAGAGATCTTTCCTGTAATTTTAGGGAGGCTTCAGGTGATATCTTTGAATTCAGTTGAAGTGTTAGTACAGGGATGTAGTTGCAGAGATAGGTGGTCTCTTGGTAATGTTGATATATGGATGTGGTTTGCCATACAGATTATAATCATAGTGGTGTTACACTCGCTAACCGGTCTAGTGGTTTACCCGTAGAGGATTGTGTGGTCGACAATGATGTCACTGAAGATATTGTATTTGACAATGATTGTCATTGACTTAGGTCTGGTATCTTTGTTGGAGGAGACCCTGGAGGTCGTTTGGGGATAGTAATGATGACAAGGACGAAGCGGTAAATTCCGGAATTTGGATAGATAGTAAGTATAATATTGTTCTGTGTGGGTATATTCAATAGGTCTATAGTTTGTTTGGCGGTGACACAGATACAGTATTTGAGCAGTAGGCTGAATTCGATTGTGGTTGATGAGGATATTGTTGTGGTCCATATTGGAACAAACAACTTATGTGAACCGCGGGATGTTATCCGGTCCAGATATGGATAGTTGTTGTGTCGACTGGCTTCCACTAGGGCGAAAGTTGTGATGTGTGGGTTGCTTCCGATGTTTGATAGTATAATTTCTACGCTCCGGATTGACGGCTTAAACATTTCTTCTAGAACATCTATGTGGTGATTTTGGTTTTATGTTCCTGAATTGAATGGACATGTTTCAAGGCAAGGGGATTAGTTTGCTAGGGATGGCTTACAACTCAATAATGCTGGAGCGACACGTGTTTGTATATATTGATACATTTATCAGTGAATCAAGTGGATTGAAACTAACGTTGGGTGTGATTTGTAATTTGGATGTAAATAATGTGCATTATAATTCACGTGAGATGAAAATGCTTTTCTCTAATGTATGTAGTATTACAAATAAGTTTGATGAGTTGTATACAATTGTTTGAGGATGTTGAGCCATCCCTTGTTGGGGTAACTGAGTCTTGGTTACTAAATGATAGCTATTCGGATGCAAAGTTCCCCATACCTCGCTATGCTTTGTATATACAAAATAGTGTGGATACTTGTGGAGGTATTGGTGGTGAAGATTTATTAGATATTACCAGTGAGCTTAATGGCATTTAGATGGAGGATTTATAAGGGGGCTTTGTCAATTAAGTTTGGTGTGATATTCCTACTAGATGAGTTAGGCTATACCCGTTAGCTATTGGTATGGTTTATAGATCTCCCAATAGTTCTAGTAATAATGGCCACTTAGTATTCAATATTCTTAATGTAGTTTATAATAATGATACTATTATTGTGTGTTACTTTAATTATCCATTTATTAATTGGGATGTCGGTGTATCTGGTAGAAAAGGTAGATACTTTTTATGTATTGCAAGAATGCTCTTTTTCCCTATAGTAGAGGTGATACTATTTTATATATAGTGCTGAGCAACGACCCTAATATTTTTCGTAATGTTGTGGAGCTTGGTAAGTTAGGTAGTACTGACCCTGAAATTATTGGTTTTTATGTTGTGGCAAATCAATATATGTATAAGAGTAGCATTGACTATAATGTTAGTTTTCATAGACTAAACGTTTCCGAGTGTTGAAATTACTTTCCTAAAGTTTAAATTGTATTAGTCATAATTGTGTTCCTAGTTGACATATTAAGTCGCGTAAGCCCCTCTGGATGACCATCGATGTTTTATGGAAAATTAGGAAAACGCGGAAGCCTTGGCGTTTGTACAGATTTAATAGATCTGCAGCTGTTATCGTTATGTTTAATGGTATAGTTAAGTCAATTCGTCGGCTGATTTCGACAGCTGAATTTGTTTATGAGAATATTATGGCGACTAATTAAAAGGAAAATCCCAAGGCTTTTGGTATATATGCTAGATATAAGCAGAAGGTTAAGGATGTTGTGGGTCCTATAAGAGATTCAAACACAGCTACCTTTGTTAGTGATAATCAGGGTATGGCTGTTGTTTTTAATTATTGTTTTAACTCAGTCTTTCAGAGTGAGGATAGTGATATTGACTATTTAGGTTTGGCAGCTGATAATTGTATTTGTTATGTGGGGTCAGTTGCTTTTCCAGCAGCTAGTGTTTGAAAAAGATTGAATGCTCTTAGACAGTTAAGGGCGGCTGTTTCGAATGACGGTCATCCATTTATATTAACCCTAACTTACCCGAGGGGGCATTGTGGCTCTCCTCGACATTTTTTACTCTTGAATCGTAACCGCTCGGGCTATATATTTTGTTTCCATGTGACTTTTTTCTCTCATGTCTTGCGCACATTTTGGTACTATCCCCGTTCATGTGGGTTATGTATTTTATTCGTCAGATCTGTGAAAAAAATCAATACCAATAGCTTTCTTCACCAGAGTGTTCATTAAGGTGTCCTCAAACACCTCTGGATTTATTGCCGCCCAAAGCCCGGGGGAAAAGTCGGAATTCAAAATGGCGCCCAAAATAGTGTCCTAAATGGCGTCCAAAATTTGATAACTGTAGAAAAGCCATGGGTTGTCCAAATATATTCATTAATATGGGGATATATACACAAAATATAGTCGTAGGAAAATTATGAAAAATTGCTAAGCATATTTATGGCATTACCTTGTCTCTAATACATCCAAGATGGCGGCCATACTGACCACCAAAGTGCATAAATTATGGATTAATTAAAGTTTGGACAGAAATGTAATAATTAATACAAGTAAAATCCATAAAATATTCTGGTATGACAATTGTAAATACTTTCTCAGGATATTTGTAGCACTACCTTGTTTTCGAATTCAGAATGACCGCCAAAATGGCCACTAAAAGGATTTTTTTTATAAAGTCATATGATTGACCAGAAATTTAAAAAATAATATAGGATAAACACCACAACATTATTGTTCTAGGACGATCATGATGTGCAAGATATCTATATGCTGAATGAACATATACTCGGTACTATAAATTATATAGCAACCATGGATGCATTATGGATATCAAAAGATACACAGATCACCGAAATATCCAATCCATGTTTTTGTGTTGAGTCGACCATTAGTTTGAGTACAAATGACGATGTAGTCATACAAATATAATAAAAAAATGTATCATATTTGAAACCTGAGTTTCTCTTGTTCGTCATGTACTCATCCTACTCCCCAGGATATTCCATACTCCTTTCATCATCTGATTGGCTGATGTTCTGGCAAGAGCTACCATGGCAGTTGCCGCAACCAGAAATACACTTGACTCCTTGTTTTACAGCAGCACCTGAGTGTGCTACATCCTCCCTCACAGTTGACAAACTTTAGAAGATAGTCTGCTGTAGTCACAGGTACATACCATTGGCCACCGAACTTCTACCCGTAGTCCAGGACATTAATGATGGGAGTGTGCACCATCAACCAATATCTAGTCTGGAGATAAGAGTGCTGTGCTGCAGCTTCTGTTGTCGGGGGAAGTTTTTCCGGTTTGATGCTCCCAACAAGGGGCCCGCTTAATGTTTACCAAGACTTCCTTTCCATGGAACATGAAATGGAATAGTTCGCACCCGGCTTTGGTGATGGCATC
>JAODAI010252726.1:0-10229 GCA_027575025.1 Scotoplanes globosa | reverse complement strand
TAATGATGATGATTTATATAGCGCTTTTCCTGCATAGGACCAAAAGTCACACCTCAAAGCGCTTCACAGCGATTTTTTATGTCCTTTTTTTAATGAACACATGTACGTAATCAATGTTCATGAAAATTAAAAACGTATTAATCATAATGAAGTGTGAAAAGATGAGTCTTAAGAGACTTCTTAAAACGGGCCAATGTATCACATGATTTGACACTATCTGGTAATTGGTTTCAAAGTGTAGCAGCTACAAATTCAAAATATTTACTGCCATACAAATTGATATTAAAAAGTGGTTGTACTATTTGATCTTTATTAGCAAAGCACAGTTGCGAGAATGTTTATAAAAATGAATCAGTTCACCAACGTAAAGCGGCTGGTTAAATCTAAGCCCACAAAATTAAGGTAATAAAAAGGATTTTGAAGACAATATGGGACTCAATAGGAAGCCAGTGTAGACCATCAAGTACTGATGTAATATGATTACAGCTAGCAGATTTTTTAATAATACGTGCAGCTGTATTTTGATTTTTTAAGCCTAAATATCTGTTGATTTGATAATCAAACAAGAGAGAGTTACAAAATCAAGCTTTGAAGAAACAAAAGCATGAATTAAAATTTCAGCACTGTTTTGGTCAATATATTTCCTCATATACGAAATATTTTTAAGATGCATATTAGCAGCAGGGCAAGTCTTTGAAATATGCCAATTCCAGTATAATATGTTATCAAACAATGCATCAAGTTTGCGTAGTTTATAGGAAACCTTAATTTGATGTCCATTAACAACCAGAAATGGAATGTTAATAGTAGACTTATTAAATTTGGAGCGAAAAACGTTAAGCTTTAATTTGTAATTATTCATCCATTGACAAATATCACGTACACAATACTCCTTTTTATCAAAAGCAGATAATATATAACATTCATTAAATGAGATGTATAATTGCGCATCATCAGAATATTGATGAAAAAGGATACCATTCTTGCGAATAGTGTCCGCCGCCCCTTTAATGTAAAGTGAGAACAAGATAGGTCCCAACACAGAACATTGTGGCACTCCGTAAATAATATCCTTAGACTTAGATTTTTTGCCACCAGAATACACACTTTGTAAACGATTAGCCAAATAAGAAGCAAACCAGGCATGAGCCCCACCTGAAACAGAGTAATCATTATTAAGAAGGGATAATAATAAAACATGATCAACTGTATCAAATGCTGCAGATAAGTCCAGTAGGACAAGTAGTACAAGTTTTCAGTTATCGACTGAAGTCATAATATAATTATTAATACGAGTAAAGGCAGTTTCAATACTGTGGCCACGTTTATATGCATGTTGGAACGGCTCTAGAAGATTATTGTCCTCAAGATGAAGTTGATACTGAGAGTAAACTACCCTCTCATGTAGCTTTGACTGAAATGGCAAATTAGAATTGGACGAAAACTTGAAAGTCAATCAATATCACCTTTTACTTTTTTAATTACTGGAGTAATTTTTGCGGATTTAAATGCACTAGGAGTAGTATAACTAGACAAACTTAAATTAACACTTCGAGTAATTACATGCAAAATAACTTCAGTAAAAGTTTTAGCAAGATCAGTTGGCACGGGGTGAACTCTGGTATGTAATCTTTGAGGTATTTTTTCTCAAAACATGTTTGACACCCTCCTCAGTTACTATCTGAAAAGTAGAGCAAATTTGATGTGAATTAGAGGGATCATAAGTACTGATCACGAATAAGAGGATTAATAGAAAATTATGAATGAATAGTAGTAATTTTGCCCTGTAAAATGTACTAAATTTGTCAGCTATGTTATGTTGTTTAATAAATCAACTGGAAGGTTTGGTAGGAGTTTTGAAAAAAACATTAATAGTATTAAAGAACTTACCGTGGTTCTTTACATTGTTTGCGATTTGATCACGAACGAAGTCTCGCTTTAGCATAGTAATAAGGGATCTCACTATATGACAGTGGTGAATATTTTGTTTATGTACAGCAAGTTTAGTCTTTCTCCACTTACGTTCAGCACACCGCCTTTGTCTTTTAACATTTAATAGTTGTTAATTGACCCAACGCGCAAAATGCACTTTCTATGAATATTTTTTTAGTAATAACTGGAGCATGATGGTCCAATTAATCAAAACATGGTTATAATTTGATATTAACTCATCGATTGATAATTCGCCAATCGGGGAAATGTTACTCTTAATAAAGTCTTTCTTAAAAGCATCAATATCAATTGACTTTATTTTCCAGAAAGACATATTTTTGGAATTACTACAACACCCCTTGTTACTATATATATCACAAAAAACAGCGTAATGATCTGAAATTCCAACATCAACAATATCTCCATTATGAACAATATTTTCTAAATGAGAACTTGTTATAATTATGTCAAGAATACAGCAACTTTTGTGCGTGGCTGATTTTACATGCTGAATCGTATTATAGGCTGAAAAATATCAATTATTTTTTAGTATTACCATCGGTCTCATTATCAAGATGAAAATTAAAATCACCAGTCAAAATAATATTGTCAATAGCGCGAACAATAAAATATTGTAAAAATGTATAAAATACATCATAAACTGTATGTATGCTAGAAACAGTGGATGGTGACGTGTATGTAATGAAAAGCAAGTTTAATAGATTCAATATATAATTACATATATTTAAAAGATTGATAATTGTGGTGTATTTTTTAACAGATATATTAAAACGTGATTTAGAAAATATATCAACACCACCACCTCTCCGATTCATCCTAGGAACATGAATACATACATATACATGCGGGGTAATATCATGAATTACTGCCCTATCATCCTCACGTAACCATGTATCGGTGACTGAGATAATATGAATGATGTAACTGGCTAGTAAATCAAAAGTTGCAGCACTTTTATTACAAACAGCATTAATCAGGACAATGGAAGTTGAAATATTATTACTGATATATGAGGAAGGTGTAGCGTTAATTTAAATATTTGTTTGGGTATTTATAGTTGATCGATGAATTTTAGTATACGTTTGTCTATATATGCTTGATGTAATAATAATATATATACAGGACTATTCCTAAGGCCATCATATAAGTGTGATCGTTGCAGATACTTGCCACTGTTCGCAGTCACTTTCTCCAATATGTCTTGGCCTGGCGAAAAAATATTTCTACAGTAGTAGGACAACGTTTTGGTTAATTTACATTATTAAGATAGTTGAGGAAAGTACTTCAACATCTGCTACAAACATTTGGCAATAACATCAATTGGAAATAACATCAATATTTATCACAACCTAAGTATGACAATTCACTTGTTTGCATATAATATCCAGATATTATCAGTAAATGTCCAACGTGGTGTCAAAGATGACAGAACAATATTTGCAGTAGGATAGGCATCACCGATGGCGTTAAACACATACTGAAGCGACTGAACAATGTCATCAGTCGTGGTAGTGGCAGCGTGCCACAGTGAATTATTACTATATCTGGAACAATATCACTAACAATAATTGGAGCAATTTTAACCCAGTTTTCAATATTTACGAGTGTGTACAATACATCCACAGGCGCGTGCTATGTCGTGAATAGTATCCGTGATCAGATACCAGACCCAATTTATACACTTGATTATGAAACACATCCAACGTGTATGGGCTTCAAACCGTGGCGCTGTCTAGTGCTCAGCAACATCGTCTTATAGTGTGTGAACATAACTGGATTAGATGGATCGCGAGTGTTAAGCGGGCATAGCGAAGAAGGGAGAATAGTCGGATCATGGTATCTTACGGATATGTTGATTAGCAGGCGCATAAGATCGACTGGGCGTGTGGAACGGATGGATGGAGGGCGGCTCCCTAAAATGGCGATGCCGCAAATTGAAGATGACAGAAGGAGTAGGGGGGAGTTCGCTGTGGAGACGGAAGGACGGTATTGAGGGGATTTCATAGGCGTCCTGATGGGGATGTCGATTGGAGAAACGTTGCTATGGATAGAGGGATGTGGAAAACTATTGCAAATTTTGCGGATGTTAGATAGCATGTTTTTTCTCACCCCGTATTAGGAATTCGCTGTATTATTCGTTGTATGATAATAATTAAAATTATGAAATAGATTGTGATAAAGAACACGAAGTATAACATTTGAAAATTAAAGCAAATTTTGAAATATACGTAATTTTCGGCCGCACCTTGGAACTTTGTCAGCGTAATAAACTCAGGAAAAACTAAACCTAAACAGTAAAAAACAAAAGCGCTCAACCTTCACGTGGAATGTCAGATTTCGACGGGAATCCTGTCAAAATATGCAACAGACATGATATCAAAAATCATAGAAAAAATGTGAGATTAGAAGTGGTTGCGATTCACAAGTAAAAAATATCGAGGGTGGGTATTATACCCCCATGTTAGGCGATATTAATATATTTATGCTACCCCCAATAATGCTACAGATTGGTAAGTGATCACTCAAATCTATAATTAGATTACCATAAAAACTTTGTTATCAAGCAGTATATTGGGGAGTTTAACGGAAATGTTATCAATGAGAGTACCGATTGACTGAGTAATTATGGAGTAGAGTTATTGAACAGCATGATTGCAGTATAATCATCACAAATAGACCGCGAATCTACCTTCGGAACATCAATATTAAAATCACCTCCAATAATGCCCGTATGTGGAATGAAAGGTATAATTGTAAAGTTTGTTCCAGGTACTCCCAAAAATGTGACATGTTACGGTATAGATATCGATAACAGGAATAAACACACACAGTTCAATTATCAATACTAAGACCAATCCGTGTAACTTCGATCTGAGAATGATCATGGCAATCATACTTCATAGTTGAAGAAGTAACTTGCTTATTGACATATTGTTTAGAGAAAATTATTCTACAGAAAATAACAACACCATCACATTTAGAAGGAGATGATCCAGGAAGAAATTCAAATCTGTAACCCGCTAGCAAACAACCCAAATGACTTACATCACTATGGCCAATTTCAGATACGAGAAGACATTAATCGTCCGATCTAAATTATTTAGATAAGCAACAAGTGACAGATAATTAATAGGAAGACTTCTAATATCGATTTGAAATATAGATAAATGACTATTCGTGCTACTAGCTGCTGCGTAATTATCAAACGTGTACATGTAATTGTCACTGGCCTGCTTTGACTAGATCGGTGAAACAAATTTCACATATGAAGAGCTCAGTTCCAAAATGAGCTAACTCTATTTTAGAAAATGATGAGAATTATGGATTGATCAACGACCAACCGTTATATTATTGCATGATAATGCACTTACGGGATTATAACACAAGCGGTGCATGTGGCCGACACGCTGGGTGTACATATATGTAGTAGTTATAACCCCAGTAATTGCACTATCATGCGATAACATCACGGTTGATCGTTGATCAATCCTTAATTCTCATAATTTTCTAAAATGGAGTTCGCTCCTTTTGGAACTGACCTCTTCATATGTATGTTACATTATTTTCATACTGCATAACGTACATCGCGTGGGTTCCATCCTTAGATACCCAGGTAAACAGTCGCATGTGTAGTTTCCCATAATGTTGTTGCATGTAGTTGTTGATAGGTCACAGTTGTCTGAGGAAGTTGCACACTCGTCGATATCTACGAGAAGATGATAATTATTACGTATACTTAATCACTCTTTTTGGATGTATTTTCTAATATCAATTATTTAAATTTCCGAAACTTGATTTTAACCAGAAATATATTGTAACATGATATATATATAAATCATTTGTTAATGACAATTATATTATAAAATAATATGAATTAAGCTAAATATTGACGTGAATGCCATTGCCAGCTGAAGGGAAACCACATAAGCTATAAACAGCTTATACCTGTTCCCATTTAAAGGGATTGTAAAGTTTGTAAATAGTGGTAGTTGATATTATGGAGCAGAAAATTATCTACAAAGTGCTTCAAACTAGAGTCAAATCGGCCATTCTGTTCTCAATATATTGATTTTTGAAGTTTTCAATTTTAGAACGCACTTTAAAAAAACGTCTTTATCAAGACTATTGTGACGTACAACTAAATTACAGATATAGTCTGATAAATGTCTTGTAAATACTTTGGAAATATTTCCTTTCAAGATATTGCATTACACGTTTTAAGTTTAGCACAAACACGATAACACATAACAACTTGTAGCGTCCATTATGGCATAACCAGGTAAACAGTCGCATGCGAAGCTTCCAAAAGTGTTTCGGCATGTAGTTGTTGAACTATTACATTTATTGGGCGAAGTCGCACATTCGTCGAAATCTGAAAGATAAATTCAGAGTGTGTTTAATTATAACTATCGAATATTTTACGCACTAAGTATTATTCGAAATATCAAAGGTACACTGCAAAAACACATTGGTAAAATTTGACCAAGTGTTGGTCAACTATGCACCGAACCAAATTTGGTCAACCTTTGTGCGCAATTTTCCTTTGCGATTCTGACCAAATTTGGTTTGGTGCATAGTTAACTGTTACCTGTATACACAGTGGTCAAATTTCACGAATAATGGGTCAACTATGGTCAAACATTTTAATGGGAAATTGCACGCAAACTTTGACCAGATTTGGTTCGGTGCATAGTTGACCAAGACTTGGTCAAATTTGAACCATGTGTTTTACAGTGTAACTTTGATAACCGACAAACTATCCCATGCACAATCCCGAAGAAGTCTTACGGAAGTGCAATAATGCATAGGTGACTTTAAACACATCACTGCAATAGTGTTTAGCTATATACTTGCAAACTTAAGATAGATGCCTTTATATAAATGTGTAGTCTAATGCGATAATATATTAGCTCCCACACACAGTTAATATTTAATCATATAGCTATCGAATATAACGTATTATTCGCAATTTCAAATGTAACTTAGTTTGATAACCGACAAATTATTCATGAACAATCCCGAAAAAAAGTATTACGGAAGTGCAATAATGTATAGGTTACTTTAAGCAGTGGCGGATCCAGGGTATTTATAATGTGTGGGGACGCCCTACACATTTATGTAATGGAATTATCGATGAATAGTGTAACATCTATGCCAAACAATGAAAAATATGGGGCGCGCGCCCCGGGCTCCCCTCTGGATCCGCGCCTGTTAAGCACATCATTGTAATATCGTTTAACTATATACTTATCAACTGAAGATAGATGTTTTTATATATATATATGATTAGTCTAATGTAATAGAGTATATTCGTCCCACGTATAGTTCCTATTTAATTATAACTATCGAATATATATACACTACGTATGGTAACTATCTAGTATTATAGGTTACTTTATAAATGCATCAGTTGTAATATTGTTTAACTATACGTAGGCCTACTATAATAATTTGACCCCCAAACAGTTCAAATTTGCACAACACACCATGCAGGTGTATATTACGTATCATTAACTTACTTAGACTTCTCGTTTACATATTATAATTAAACACAACGAAAAACGAATAAATACTATATATTGCAAATTCCGACTATTGAAACGTGTACCATTAGGAATGGCGAATCGGCCATTGAAGTTGTCAAACAACCGCAAAATATAAAATGTGTGTAATATTACCAATGACTGTCGCTGCCTAATCTGCTGACTGTACTACTAGGTTACCTGAATGCATGTGTTAAAATGTTAGTATCTATAACATAATGTCAATTTAAGGCTTAAGCACCATAATTAATGCGATTATTAACAATTTAGTATGAAATATATGTGACTAATGTTGGAAAAATTTCAAAATCCGCCGAGAAATGGGATTAAACAATTTTGATTTTGTAAAAGAATAACCTTAGATCTAGAGATTTTTTTCAATGCATTTTTTTTAATTTTTATAAATAGTACAAAACGAATACAACATAATTGTACTAAAATCAAACTAAATTTCATGACTGATCTAGCTACAAAATGGAAACATACTCAGATAAGGTAGAGGTTTTTTTTTACATTGTTGTCACAAAATATACAGTACACCACTGAAAATCGCAGAACTAAGTAGGTTTGTCCCATGTATCCGAGAGAAACTATTAGAGTGATATGGTAATATTTTCAGTGGGCGGAAATTGTAATGAATTGTTAAAATTATGTAAAAGTGACATGCATAAATCA
Source organism: Scotoplanes globosa (assembly GCA_027575025.1). NCBI lineage: Eukaryota > Metazoa > Echinodermata > Holothuroidea > Elasipodida > Elpidiidae > Scotoplanes > Scotoplanes globosa. Next base: position 2,058 of record JAODAI010252726.1, on the reverse strand, counting down.
TCGCGTACATTGAACAATTATGACCGGATAAAGATTCATCCATCGACGTTCATCGTATTGGAAATAATCACGAGTACCATAAATACAATACGACCATCATAACATCTACGATTCGTAGTTATATTCAATAAGTGTGTCCAATAGTTCTAAGTTCTGAAGTTTAAACGATGATTAGAATGGTGTTGTCGTGAATTTTTAACTTCATTAATATCATCATTTTATTATGGAATGAAACTCATCAAAATTAAAACTTTTAGTCATAAATGTACGGATATTCATACACATGAATGCGGTATATAAAACAGCGCTGTTAATTATGTTTTCCCCTCGAAAATTAATTTCCCTATTTTCAGTCATTTAGAAAAACTGATAATAATAAACAATGCATTGTGAATATGTTCATACCTTAATCATTTTGAATCAATCAAAATATTGCATATATGTAGAGCTGCATTAATGCTATATTGTGAAATATATATCCATGTCAGGAGAAGGCATGCCTGTTCTAACTTTATCAGGGCGCCCTGTTTTGGTTCTCATAACGGTGATTTTTGCCTACTGCACACTAAAAAAGCAGTAGGCCTAGTCAAATTTGACTACATTGTAAATGTTGACTATAGCTTTGGTCAAATTTGACCATTATTTAGATAAATTTAAATTTGACCATTATTTAGTCAAATTTGACCATTATTTAGGGATTTAGATATATATATGGTGACTAGGCGTGTTAATGTTTGGTCCCATATGAAGTGTCCTTTTGATACTCACAAATTTCACCATATCTGCTATTAACATTTCTAAACGTAACGATACTAATTTCTTTCAGAAATTGCTACACATTTTCTGAATATTTAGCATTAAATTATCCGTTTTTAAGGTTCTAGGCTGGCAATTTATTCCCTAGCCTATCGTAGCGCGATTTATATCAGCTATAAAGAGCGCCAGCAGTTCAGTGCCACAGTGCCAGTGTTCAACTTCCATCTGTCCGTCATCTTAATAGGCGGAGTTAATTACCATATATGCACTTTATTTGTATCAGCTATAAACAGCGCCATACTTAATTTGCATTCGATGTCACTCTTGTGTGAGCTACAAACAGCGCCATTCCAAAAAGTAAATAGTTATATTAATTGGCTTTGTTGCAGCTATAAACAGCGCCATTCCAAAAGTAGATAAATGTATTAATTGGCTTTCGGTGCGTTTTTATTCCTATTTGACATTGTATAATGGATTGGACTAATGCTGACTACAGCTTTGAGTTTTGTTTGGACAACATTGATGATGGAGATGACACTAAATATGATGTATTTCCAGAGGACAGCATATGTAACGATAATTGTCAATCAACCCCGATCAATTATTCCAAATGCAAGCAGCATTTGTTATCGTTATATCTCTATTGCTAGCCACTGTCACTGACAATGGCATCTATGTTCATACCACATACCATAGCAAGCCTGTAGTTTGTGATGCATTCACCCATACTGATATTATAGAAGTGTCGCATAGTTCTCAGACTGATGTGAACGACATGGTCGATCAGGCTATGCAGGCTTCTACCATATTTGTCAATTCGTCGTGTCAAACGAAGTTGCCACTATTATTGGAGGAGAGCTTCCAGACTAATGTTCGTGGTATTTGTAGTAGAGATTGGCCAACACATGTCATTACGACGACTACTGCCACTTCAAACACTCCATGCGAGGTCACATGAGATAATGCGATTGATGTAGTTGAGCTCGCCTACAATGACAGTGTTCCGGTCAGCAACATGTTTGAAGGTTTCGATGTTGAGGATTGTCCTGTCATGGTCGATGCCACCGAAGTTGTTGATGCTAACTTTTCCACAGGATAACCAAAGAAAATAAATGCAGTATCTTGATACAGTAGATCATGACGTGATATTACCTCAGTTACGACATGATTACCTTATTAATGATGGTGTCCATGCTTGGTTTAGTTCGTATTTAAGTAATTGGTCGCAAAGTGTTCACTTTGGTGGTAAAAAATATAATTCTAAGAATATTATTTATGGGGTGCCTCAAGGTTCTGTTCTGG
>JAODAI010252615.1:0-10229 GCA_027575025.1 Scotoplanes globosa | reverse complement strand
ATTCCACATTTTGCAAATTGTGACGTCATTTTTATTGACTTTCTCCAAAATGCACAAAAAAACTGTGTTAAAAATGTCCTCTATTTTATCATTTTTTATCCAATTTAGGCAAATTATATAGCAAACAAAAGCTAAAGGTGTCCTTATCAACGGACATGCCTTAAGAAACGCATTTTTATTTTTGGAGGCAACCACCTACATTAGGGGTGCATGGGTCACACATAGACTTACTGAGAATACATATATTTATATAATTGTAGGACTGCCTTACTGGCAGCGAAGATGGACGATTCCGCCATTGAACATCTCGGTTGTCCTGTGATAAACTATCCTGTCTTTGAGGGCATTGAAAGCTGTGAAGTGACTAGCGGCAGATTACTGTGCTAGCCGAGTTTTATTTATTTATTGAGAGGTAGTACTTTACTGTAGCAGTTAACCGCATCTGTATCAGATGGATTGGCAGCTGGTCGTCCACAATCACTCAGCTCTCATTAGTGGCTCCCAGTAGCTGTCTATATGGCAGTGGCCATACCCCGGTAACTAAGTATAATTATACCTATTTCACGTTGGTGGTCGCTTATCGTCGTAAAATAGAGTACCTTCCAGGCTGGTATTAGTATTATTATTATAACTATGTCGGTTCATAGGCTAAACCTGGTGAGGGGCGTCCATCGGATGAGGACGTTTGATGGCGGTCCCGCGGTGCAGGACTACCGGTCTCGTTATTCTAGTCTGACCATCTTTTTACAAAGAGTAGGGAGCTATCCCGAATGGTCATTCCTTTTATTTGTCTGTATCGTTAACATTGTGACTTTAACTTGAATATAACTAACCTATCTGGCACTAATATAACCTCGCTGTTGATATGCCGTTAAGCAATAATCTCTCTCTCTCTATCTCCTGCACAGCATACAGTGTTGTCATCACCGTTGTCCTTTTCAGGATGTGTGGCTGCATAGAGGATTGCACCAGTAAGTTGGCATAATCGATGTGATTGGATTGTGCTTTTTATTACATGCCCTGGAAATCAGTTTTGGACACATTTTCATTTGCCCATAACAATATCTGACACACTCGGCCGGCAGCCCTTTGCCCGGCCGTTCGGCCTGCTCCGAACACATCTCCTGCACCTTAAGGACAATACCATGCAACTGACGGAACAGCCGCCGGTGGAACACCCAATTTTACCCTACGAATGTCTGACACACTCGGAACGTTTTCTTAATAATAAATCTAGCATTTTTAAGTGTGTTTACTAAGAGGGAAAAATTCCCTCTCAAAAATATCAAATCTCTCATTCCCTCTCAAATATTTAAAAAATCCACTGTAAACCCTGGTTAGCCGGAAATGGGATAATCACATTCTTGTGGACGTCCATTTTTGGGTTATAAATAATTTTATTAATTCTTTTTAAACTTTTTCTTAATAATTTTGTGACTATTTTCTGATTTTATTTGCAGCAATCGATGCGTGCGCCTCCAGTCCGTGTGGGCCCAACGGTGTGTGTAACCCGCAGCCCAATCTGGGATGTACAGCCTACCAGTGTATATGCTTTGGGTGCTTCACCGGCGCCAGGTGTCAGTTGGGTAAGTGAAGGGCTAAAGTATTTTCAGGTCCTTAATTACAACAGAGGCTCTAGAAATTGTTCCCTCACAAAATAGTGGTGGATCCACATGTTTTAGTTTTTGTGTTTTCCCGAAGTATTATTTGAAAGTAGGCCTACTACTTTTAATAAGAAACTAGGGTCGGGCATTACTACCAAAAGTTTCCTAAATTTCAGCCGACATTCGTACTAAAAGTCAGTCTCTTAATATTTGTTCTTGCAGAACATCACGTTAATTGGCAATCTACAGAGGTTTTTGTCACATGATGTAAATATTTTGATCAACCGCCAATTGTCGTCTGTTAATCAGCCAATCAGAAATTGTTACGCCAATATTGAGGGTATATTTATGGTATTATAATACTGCTACATTTAAAATAATAATCGCGTAACGTTTAATTGCGGCCATTTTGTTTTTTCAGACATGTATTTAACTTAAAAAAAGAAGAAAAAAAAGCGCCCGCCCTCATCCTTTTTTTGAAAAATCCGGATGATCGACTGGTGTTTTTTTTACTTGGCCTTAGTGGTGTTTCTCAATATCTGGTAATAAGATTATCTCACTTTATAGTGTTTCTCAACATCTGGCAATACAATTTTCTCACTTAGTGTTTGGTACTATGCAACAATGCCAAATTTGCTTATCTTATCTTATCTTATGGGGCAATTTTATGGGGCAATGAATTACCCTTCGTTAGAATGCATTCACATTTAATTTGTCACGATAAGGGTTAAAAACACTTGGGATTGAGTATTTAACAATAATTTGATCTCATTCACCTACATTGTTTTTCAGCAATCCCGAATCCTTGTAGCGCCAATTCGTGCGCCAACGGAGGAACGTGCCAAAGGGTGCCAAACTCCTGCACCGCATTTCAATGTCTTTGCCGCGATGGTTTCAACGGACTGACCTGCGATGCTCGTAAGTCTCACGGACATTCATTAATATATTTTGGGGATATTTTATTTGCAATTCAGGGATATATTTATATACTGTTACAGATTTCTTTTTAGAATTCTTCTTCGGGAAGTTTTTGTCTACATATATTTATACACTTTTACAGTTTTCTTTTTAAAATTCTTCTTCAGGAAGTTTTTGTCTAAAATCTTTTAACAATTTTTTACCCTTTTTTCAAAATAACTTTGCATAATTTTCTTCACGATTTTTTCTTAAAAAATAATTTACATAATTCCGTTTTGGGCATTAATTATAATTTTTTACTTTATTCACAGGTTTGCTTTCAACATTTTGAAATTTAGTATGTGTTGATTTTTTTCTAACATTTATTAGTTTTCATTTACATTGAAATGCCTGTTTTGTTTTAATTCCCCAGGAGACGTGGTAATTCGCAATCCGTGCAACAGTTTCCCATGTCAGAACGGAGCTCTGTGCATTAACCGGGGCGCAAACTACATCTGTGTCTGCCGGGACGGCTATTCAGACATCGACTGCCAATCAAACCTCGGTAAGAGTATATAACGTGACCTCTCTCTCTTTCTCTCTCTACCTCCTGAATCCCTAGTAAGGGGTGAGGAAGAATACACTAACTAACTGCCGCATCATTGGCCAACGCTCTCCACCTACCTCTATCCATGGCCATAACCATCCAATCTCCATCTCCCACAGCCCTCCTAAAATCCCTCTCAACACAGTCCTTCCACCTCAAACGAGACCTCCCCCTACCCCTTCTACCAACTTCCTCGTGCGGCAACGCCATCTTTGGAATTCGTCCTCCATCCATCCGTACAACATGCCCAGCCCACCTCATTCTACCCATAATAAGTCTCTCTGTTAGACTTCTAGTCATCCCAACCTCCCCCCTAATATCTTCCAACCTTCTCATATCCACCCTCTTTACCCCCACTATCCTACTCATCCAATTATTGTCACACATTTGAAGACGCTGTTGTTGAGCACTGGACAGAGCAATAGTTTCAAGCCCACAAAGACATGTCGGAATAACACATGTCCCCAAAACTTTAATATTTTGAAAAGTACTTTAAGCTAAAATTCACAGTTTGACAGACAATAAAGAGCTCAAATTTCTCTGAAATGTACGTCCGACTTTACGGAATTGCCCTATACTGACATATCCGTCGCCTCGTCCTCTACTCATACACTAGTGGTGAGGTTGATGACGGATAGCGGCTCTTCATATCTTCATAGTCTGATTGGTGTTATTCGTAGACAGCCCCACATGCTTCTGGGACTGATACGTCATCGTACAACTGTGTACACCGTCGCTCGAATTGTGGTTCTTCGCAGCTTAGCGGCCCCACTGCTCTGGGAATCTGGTACTCCGCTACGTCTTCCTCCTCGGATCGCGTTTCGTCGTGGACCAACCCATCTGTTCTGCCAACTGCTTCGTTGTATACATTCAGGGCGTTGTCCTCTCTGGTGTCAGGTATGGGTCTGCTCTTGCAATCCTTACTGTAGATTATAGACAAAACAGAAGACATATAGCAGGCCTCCACGTATGGAAAATGCCAGGAGAGCATATCAATGCTCTCCTGGAGAGTTTCATGAGAGCTTATGCTCTCCTGGATATTATGGTCGCCGTTTTTCGGTTAATAATGTATATAATAATGGGGAAGGAAGTGTTCTAAAGTAAAAAAAATGTTAGGACTTGATCAAATATACACCCTCCTGTCATAAAATAAGGTAAAAACATGAAAATAAAAAGTTTAAAAAAAAAATTCGGAGCGTTTAAGGAGCGCGATCGCGCTGGCGCTCCTCAAACGTGGAGGCCTGAGTAGGTTAGTATAAAGAGCGAAAGAAATATGTACATGTATATGTATCATTCTAAAGTATTTGGACTGGTATGTGACTTCCAATAGTTTCGTCCCTACGTGGACCTCATTTGAGGACTCGATAGCCTCACTTAGGTCTAATACATGATTGATTAATTAAGTTAGTATAAAGATAAAAATAAATATGTACATATGTATCATTTTATTAAAGTATTTGGTATGACCTGACTTTCAGGGATATTGCCAAATAGCATCCATGATATATTGATTCGGTTAGTATAAAGAGAAAAAAATATGTACATGAATCATTTAAAAGTATTTGGTATGAACAGTCTTTCAGGGGTCTCGCCCTACGAGGCAAGACCTATGACAGACCTTGATAGCCCTAGGCATACATGATACATTGATTAGGTTAGTAAAAAGAGAAAAACAATATACATGTCATGTGAATGAGAGATAATTGCTTTTAAAACGGTCCATCAGCAGCGAGGTTATATTAGTGCCAGATATCAAGTCACAATGTTAACGATACAAACAAATAAAAGAACTGACCATCCGGGATAACGCCCTACTCTTCGCGAAAAAACGGCCAGATTAGAATGACGAGACAGGTAGTCCTTCCCCGGGACCGCCATTTAACGTCCTAATCTGATGGACGCCCCTCAGCAGTTTAGCCTATGAACTGACATAGTTACCAAAGTGTGGCCACTGCCACAAAGGCAGCTTCTGGGAGCCACTGGTGAGACTGGAGAGATGAATGATTAGGTTTTCTGGTCCTTTTCAATGCAGACGTTATATGAACCAGGCAAAGCCATTGATGTACCAGTTAGAACCACTGGAATATAATCACCATCACTCCATATTGGAACTCATGACCTTGCGATCACAGGTTCAATGCTCTATCCATTGAGCTAACCGGCCCGATATGTATAGCATAATTTTTAAATATTTGGTATGACATGACTTCAAGGGGCCTCGCCCATACGAGGACTCAACAGCATACAAGTATTACATGATTGACAGATTGAGAATAGTAACCTACATGAAGAGATAAATAAATAGATGTATCGCATTTTCAAAGTACTTGGTATGGCGTGAGAATCGTGAAAGGGCCACAGTATTCACGATTGATTGGCGTTTCCAGGCCCTTTTCCAACAAAAAGGTTATGGGATCAATCCAGAGCTGACAATATATCGATTGGAGCCAATATACCATGGATAAACTGTCTGTCAGTGGGATTGAATCATCATTCCCAAATCTGATAAATCATGCGGGTGCGTTTTCACAAATGTGTTCAATTAGGAAACTAAATGAATGAACGAATAGGTTTTCAACGCAGAGGTTATACGAGCTGCCCAAAGCCTTTGATAAACCAGTTAGAGCCACTGGAATACAAGCATCACCACTCCATATTCAAAGTCCTGAACTTGCGATCCCAAAGTAAATAACTTGAATAAATGAATGAATCAGTCCTGGCACTTTTCAACGCAGAGGTTATATGAGCCACCCAAAACCTTTGATACCAGTTAAAGACACTCATCCATCATCAGTCTCCATATTGAAACTCCCGAACTTGTGATCCCAAAGTCAATAATTTGAGTGAATTAATAACAATAAGTCCTGGCTCTTTTCAACGCAGAGGTTATATGAGCCACTAAAAACCTTGGATATACCAGTTAGAGCCATTGGATTATAATCATCATCACTCTGTATATTCAAACTCCTGATCTTGCAATCACAAAGTAAATTATTAATGAATGAATGGCACTTTGCAACACATAGGTTACATAAGCCAACCAAAACCTTTCATATATCAGTTAGAATCATTGGAATGTAATCATAACCACCCTACATTCAAACTCATGACCTGCAATCCCAAAGTAAACAATTTGAAAGAATTAATTAATAGCTTCTGGTCCTTTTCAACGCAGAGGTTATATGAGCCACCCAAAACCATTGATAAACTAGTTATAGCCACTGGAACATAATCGTAATCACTCCATATTGAAACTCCCGACGCTGCGATCCCAAAATAAACAATTTGAATGAATGAGTGACTAGGTGATTGCTCTTCTCAACACAGAGGTTATATGAGCTAAACAAAACCATAGATAAACCAGTTAGAGCTACTGGAATATAATCATTATCGCTGTATGATCAAACTCCCGACTTTGCGATCCTATTTGGTGCGCAGTATAACTACAGTAGTAGACCAATAGACCTTCTGCACATGATGTCATGACATTGCATTTAGCAGATACTATGTTATAGTATGAACCCTTGATTAAGCAATAACCACTGATGATTGGCTGTACACATATCACTGCTGCTGTTTTTTAATTTACATATTTACACAACTTAGTAGCCAGTGCAGAACATAGTGGTCAGTATGCCATGACTGGAGACAGATTAGGACCATGACTGGAGACAGATTAGGACTAACAGTAAACATCTGATGATGATCATGTACCTCTAGTAAAAACCTACATAAGAATATGCAAGGTCCATCTTAAGGTATGTGAATAATGGATTCGTTAAAAACACCAGACTATTAGTGAATTACACAGTGCCTAAAAATAACCAAAATATTGGCTAAATTACCCATGGCCCAGCCCAGGCATTTCCTGACCAAGCATATATAATTATATAATAGTAGACAAAATATACATAAATTAATGTCCCACATTGGATATTGCATAGATATAGGCATACATGCCTATGTATCCGAGTTGAACACTAGGTTAGGTCCCCAGATTCCTCAATGAAAAAGTTAGGTAGTATACTATTCAGGAAATACAATTTCAATTCAATTAAGAGAGGTATCATATAATTAGTAGTTCGTTCCAAAGATATTTAGTTTATTGTTCATTTAGTTTACTGATCATAGGCAGCCAATTAAAATTGATGAACAATTAACATACAAGAAGAGTTGCCCAACACACATCACCAATTCTCAGTAACACCAATTGTAACTTATATTAGAGGGGTATACAGCAAATTTTAAAATAATGACACAATCTCCACCAACAATTCTCATTAACACCAATTGTAACTTATACATTTTAAAACAAGAAACATGCTAAGTACATGGTGATTTCTTGCCTTTTGGGCCTCATCTACCACTACATTGCAATATAGCCTAGCCTGTCGGTATTTTATGAATAAAGCCTAGCCACTCACTAATTAATATACAAGCCTCAGAGGTATCATCATGAGAATCAATAGACTTCCTAAACGTCCGTAAAGCAGCCCTGTACCAAATATCAACTCAATATTGATATATCATATTCACAAGCCAAGATTTTCGCAATTAGCACCGATAATTAATTGAATTAATAAGTTTCTTGGCCCTTTTCAAAGTCTTTAATTGGTATACCAGTTAGAGCCACTGGAATCTTCTTCCCTGGGCTTGAATATAATTTTGGACAAATTTCAAAAAAAATTGAGGGGCTTAATTTGCCTGTATATTGTAAATTAGCCTACCCTCTAACATATCAATATTTTACTAATAAAGCCCTGTTCACTCATTAATATGCGAGGTATCATCGTTAAATCAATAGGCTTCTTAATCGACACGCAGATAATCCCTGTACCAAATATCAACTCATTATTCCAACATACGGTTATTGAGATATCGTGTTCACAAGCCATTTGTTGATATTATCACAATAAGCTCCTCCGCCTGCCCACTCATGATTACTATGCGAGGTATCAGATGTCGTCAAAATCAACGGGAACTGACCCACCCTCATAGCATCCCTGTATCAAATATAAACCTAATCCAATATACGATTGTTGAGATATTGTGTTAACAAGCCATTTACTGATATTTTCGCGATAAGCCCCGTCCACTTAAGGAATAAACTGCAGTTGAGTAACTATTGTTGGTGAATAACCGTGGGACTCTAAATTTTGTCAAATAACGGGCGAGGCGGAGCCGAGTCCCGTTATTTGACAAAATTTAGAGGCGAGACGGTTATTCTACAACAATAGTCACCCAGCTGTAGTTTATTCCTATTCTACCACCAAATATATGAGTAAAATACAAAATTTGCACTCAAAACTTCAACTGACGGTCGTTGGTGAATAACCGTCGGTCATGTGATGCTATATTGACCAATCAGTACTCACGATTTCAATAACCATCAGCTGCAGGTGGTAGAATTATTAATATATGAGGTATCATTGTCAGGTGATGGATAAAATGTGACGCATGTACCTTATTTCGGCCGAATCCCTAACTGACAAGCATCAAAGGCACGAGCGAAGCCCTAGAAGAAGTTACGTGATCCCCCCCCTAGAAGAAGTTACGTGATCCCCCTCCCACGAGTTTTGAATTTGAGCACCGCTAGATGCGATTTCCTGATTGCTAACTTGAATCCTGTAATTGGGCAAAAACTCAGCAAGCAGCCGGATTTATTATTTTCCAAACTATTTCTTGTAAGTACAACTGATTGTGATAAGAACCCCTCCCAGTAAAAAGTGCCTGGCCAAAAATAATAGTAAAGAACACGATATTTGAGAGAGGTATTTTCGTAACAGAAAATCAGCATCTAGGTCATACGGAATATAAATTTAGAGCATCAAGGTCATATGAGTGTCTTCTATGTCACGGAATATACATTTGGAGGAAAGATTAATGTTGGTACATTTGAACTCCAAATATATTACTGTTCTACCTCTGTTGACCATGTCCACTGAAGACGAGTGAATAAAACCCTCAATCCAAATAGGCCTAGATACTAAATAAAGTACAGAAGGTATAGAGAGTAAGCCTACGATGTGCACAAAATATAATACATAAGGTACAAGTACAGTGCTGTGGCAAAGTGGTTAAGGTCAGTGGCTTTGGAAACGATGAAGCTCAGTAATTGGGAGATCCAGAGATTGAATTTCAGGTCGGGTATAGCTAGTAGTGTGTTTTTTATCCGAGAGCAATCACGGTTTTCCCATACGAACGGCGTTCAATTCGAGAGAAAAGAATCAAAATTTGATATCAAATTTTAAGAATGGACAAGTAGTATGTATACTTATTCCACTTCGATCGTCGCTTATCGTCGTAAAATAAAGTTCCGTCCAGGCCGTTCTACATGTTTGAAACTACACGATTGTGAAATATAAAGCGCTGTTTGCATTTTCGAACATGATTTTATGCGAAAATAAATACCATAGTTCGCTTGATGAAAAATAATAAGATGATCAACATAATTATTATTCCGTAACAATGTAGTTCACATAATGATTTAATAACAGCCAATAAAATATATTTTAGATGCATGCTTCTCAGATTATGAACAATGTAGCGAGAATTGTTAACTTTTTTATGTAAAATATAGCCTTTCTTCCGGATTGCCGATTGTGTTTGTTTTAACGACTTATGTTTTCTGGATTTATTCATGTTGCCATGTTGATTGATTAGGTATCTTGGCCCTTTTCAATGCATGAACCAGCCAAAACCATGGATATACCATTTGGAACCACTTGAATAATGAGGATCACTAGATTGTTGACCATGGTCCATATTGCACAAGCAACGTCAAAACGAGAAGGCAGCATATATATAATTTTAAGGTATTTTTGTGTAACCCAACCTGGAGGATCACGCGGAGCAAAACTTTTAGCTCCAAGCTGGCGGGCGGCTAACTCCAGATCAAGACACCCACTTAACTATTATTACCACCATTCCGGGCTACAGTGCTTGATAATATGGATATCCATATGTGTATTGCTATGTATATACATAGGCCTATAATACTAGACCATGCACTAACCTAATTAACTTGCATTAGCACTATGATTGTCAAATGAATGAATGAATAGGTTTCCTGGCCCTTTTCAACGCAGTGGTTATATGAGCCACCCAAAGCCTTTGATATA
>JAODAI010252504.1:0-10230 GCA_027575025.1 Scotoplanes globosa | reverse complement strand
ACACAAAAGAGAGAGAAAGGGAGATACAAAAAGAGGGTGTGGACAAGGGTGATCCTAGTAGTCAACCCTTGTTCCTCACCCCCTTTCACATTGAAGGAAACCAGAATATGTACCGGACTTCGGAAAGCGCGTCCTCTCGCCACGCAATCAACACACCGACCACGCAGCCCCTGTCCTACATATAAACATGTATATGATAATAATCTAAATCATACTCTATCTATATAGTATACCTGTATATCATAGTTTAATCGTCGATAATCCAAGGGTATACATCGTTAGTTATTTATTGATCAGTAAATTATTTTGATTTTGCTCTAGATTTTCCTCTAAATTCCTATCACAGGGAGCGGTATTTGTCGAATTTAGTAACCTGCATATCACATGAGGTCCCCGGTCAAACATTATGTAATACCCGTGTGTTTTTTGGTGAGTATTCCTTTCGGCATGATTTATATTACTAGATGCATGTCTTGATAAAAAATAATAATAATGGGCATAATAATGCGCATGTAGGCTATCCGCCAGAAAGACATCCACAGTACAGTGATAACATAATGCAAACATATATGTAAAGGAATACTAATCCCTATAAATAATAAACGATATTACAAAGTAGAAAATGATATCTACAAAAATAATGACACAGCTATAAAATCGCCAATACATTATCTAGATATGCACATTTGAAGTTGACAATTACACGCCACATGGGAGCTGCCATTTTGTTCAAATATGTTTCTCACAAAACTAACGTGATATCATAACTGAATGGCCATAAGTAAACATAATTATACTTCAACCTCTATAATGATACTCCTGAAAATCCGAAAACATCACAAGAAGGAGATGATTTCGATGTCAAAAACTATGATACACTAATGTCTAAAAATACTAAAGCACGGCGGTGTCTGACGCCTCAATCCCTGAGTCAGATCCCACCCCTTTCATAATGTATGTATTGATGGACGTTGATGATCCACACCTGGCTGTTTATGCAGGAAGAGCATTCCAGTATGTTGTATGGCCTATAAATACATGTACGTTATCTCAAAAAGTTAATATCCGATTAAGTTAAGTTTGGTTTGAAGATTTACCCCAGTGCATAGAATCACCATCCATGGTCTAAACTGTGTGGAATTTCTAGCTCTTGATATACTGGACGTGTTCACGAGGCACGCACGCATCAATATTTAAAGCGTTTGACTTATATTGACCTGAAATTACCTAAGGCATCCATACAAAATAAGACAAATTATGTGTGTATCGGGGTCAACCTTCATATCAAGCTTGAGTTATATTATACTTTAACTTTTTGAGATAACTTATCATTATAAGCCGTATACAAGGCTGCCTTTTAACTTAACATGGCCGTGCCGGTATGTGATAGTGTAGCCGGGAGGTAATAACTTTCAGGTTTTGTTTCTAGTTTTATTATTAGGGTTTTCTATGGAGGCCGTGTTGTTTACGATTACATTATGTAAGTTTAAGTTTGTTAGCATAACGTTAGGCTAGGGCCTGAAAGGCTAGGTATATCATTAGGCCTAGCCTAACACTAGACTCTAGGTAGGAGTTAGGATCACTAGCAGTGATGGCCTATAAGTAAATACATATGGCTAGCTTAAGCATAAACGTTACATGATTAGTCATTGTATATAATCTGTGTATCGAGGGTCGGAGTTTCGTAATTTAAAAAAATAAATGAAACATGATGTAAGGAAAATAAAATAGACATAGGCCTAGGCCTAGCCATACATTGTAGCCTATTTCGGCCTACTAATACTAATACAGTAAGCTACTACTGTCAACATTATTTTAACCTTATTTTACTGTATTCTCTTTCTGTATTCTCTTTACGGGTGCATTATGCTGCTTGGATCCATACTATAATTATTTGATATCTTACTTGTTAATAGCACCTCTAACCGATGTACTAATTATTATCTCAAGCCCCTGAGGACACATTGTAGTCAAATGGCCGTAATTGGAGCTCATTTTGTCTCTTCTGGTTGTCAAAACAACGGTTACTATGGCAAATTGTATTTTCACTAATTTACGTGACTTGGGATGTAACATATGGTAGGGTAACCAAAGATTTTTGGAAATTCCATTTTGCGGTAGGGGTCAAAACGTGTGCATCTGCGTGTGTGTGGACGTGCGGGCGTGCGTGTGTGCATGAACAATTTGTGTCGCGAACTCTTCCTAAACCGCTTGAATTTTATTAAACTCGATATGGAGATGCACTATGACGAGACTCCGTGTCTCTGAGAATTTTTGAAAAATATGATGAAAGATCAAGGTCAAAGGTCAATGTCAAAGGTCATCTTTAGCTGTATAGTACACATAACATGATAACACTACATATATACATAATACACAACCCTGGCTTATTGCAAAAATCTCAAGAAATTGCTTGTGAACATAGTATCTCTCAATAACCGTATGTTGGATTGAGTTGATATTTGCTACACGGATGCCCTGCGTGTCGGTTAGGAAGCCTATTGATTTTAATGGTGTTACCTCGCGTATTAATGAGTGGGCGGCGCTTATTGCAATAATATCACGAACAGACCTGTGAACACAATGTCTCAGTAACCGTAGGCGGGTTTAAGTTGATATTTAGTAGATGGATGCCCTGCAGGCTGGTTAGGAAGCTTATTCATTTTTGACAATGATACCTCGCATATTAATGAGTGGGCAGGGATTACTGCGAAAATCTCAAGGAATGGTTTGTGAAAACGTTATCGCAATAACCGTAGGTCGGGTTAAGTTAATATTATATGGATTACCTGCGAGTCGGTTAGAAAGCCCATTGATTTTAACGATGATACCTAGCATATTATTGAGTGAGTAGGGCTTATTGCGAAAATCTCAAGAAATGGTTTGTGGACACGATATCTCAATAACCGTAGGTCAGATTGAGTTGATATTTGGTACAGGGATGCTCTGCGGGTATGTTGCTTTTTACAAAGATGCCTTGCATATTATTGAGTGGCAGAGGCTTCATACTGATATGCTAGAAGCTAGTACGCTATTGTACAATGTAGGCCTACAGACAAAGCCCCCAATTAAGATACAAATTGCCATGCATTTTGCAGGTTTATTGTTATAGAATACTTCCTTCACATCAATCTATCAATATCACTACTCTAATGTAGCTACATGTAACTTGTTATTATATTATTTAATATGTTGTGAAGAAATACTAAATTGATTTGAAACTATACCAACTGACACGGTAGGTCCTACACTAGATAGTACTATATACATGTTTTCGCTAGCCTAGTACTAGTTACAGTATGTCCCGACTAATATATTATATTGCCTTCAGCATTGCTAATAATATGCCTATCTGTATAATCTGATTATTGACTTTAACATATTCCCAGTTGGATGATCATATGATTAAAACATTAAGCCATTGTAGTGTGGTGTACACCTTCAATATAATTTGGGGTGTGTGTATATTTAAGACTACTACTCTAATAACAATACCCAGGGGGTGTTTCAGATAGTAGTAAAAGAGCCTATTAAAGCAGGTATAATGATACCAAACACCATGGGCATGGTACTTATTGCAATACACTATTAAGATTTGACCACATATAAGTACTACTCAATGATTTCAAGTTGGCTGGTTATATATTACTATACATATCCAGGGATATGTGATATTATACAATATATTTTTAACAGTTGGGACATGCACATTAATTAGTTAGTAGGATTTGTCACCTAAAAATATTTATGTTAATTGACGGTTATTATGCCCATCTATATTAACTGTCAAGCTAAAATCTTTCATTAAACTGGTAAATATTGTTTATTCCCAGAAAATTATGTAGGTTGACAGGTCTGCAAAATTAAGATATGAAATCATCATGTACTTTGCATGTTTCTTGTTTAGTTTCTAGGGATAACATGTTTATGTAAATAATCAGTCTGTACCACCATCCTGTGACGTGTATTTTCTGTGGCGGATCGTAATACGACATATGGGTGTACGGGGCCCCGTTTCATAAACTAGACTACATGTTATTAATGTAAGGACACACAGTGTGCCCTGTATAATACTATTTAAATATATCTAAACTGGCTAAATCAAATGTGATAGCGCTTACATGAATACAATACTAACAATGCTAGAATGGGCTGATAATCCTAAAACATTGGGCCAAGCCGCCAATGCCTAACGTTTGACCTAGGGGCCTAGGTAATATCTTTGCCAAACAAGTAGGCTTGGCCAAAATATTATAACGTTTTTACCATCATTTACTCGATAATGTCCATCACAAATTCACTCTTAATCTAAAGAGGCTAAATGCTTTGCTGTTTTAACTTTTAAATTAAAGTTTAATTTCAAGGTAGTTATAATAAGGTTTATGAAATTTGTAGTATACAATTTTGTGAAGATAATGTGGGCTCCTTCAAAAACCATTCAATATTAAATTGTTATTGTTTAATGTGCAATACCCAGTCAGCCGTTCTGCTAGGGTACATATCTGGCCCAAATACGGCAACTACTGTCAAAACCCATGGCCCATGTGTGGCATGCTACATATGACACTGATCTGGCAAAAATGGGCCAGATGTGGCCTGATTTTGCCACATCTGGCCGGTATGCAATTTTGAACCTACTGCCAGATGCTGGGCTACATATGGCTAACGTTGTGTATAATTATATGGCAAGCATATGGCATGTCAGATGCGTACCACAAGTAAAATAGCTGGCCCATGTATGGCACATATATATCCCAGATGTTATTAGTATGTGGCACAAGTCTGGTACATGTCTGATACATGTCTGGAACAGACACAGTCAATTTTGAAACACTGTAAACTTCTGGCATGCCAGATGTGTTCCACAAGTAAAGGAGCGGACCCATGTATGGCAAATATGTGTCACATATGTTATTATTATATGGCACAGGTGTGGCACATGTCTGGAACAGACACAGTCAATTTTTGAAACACTGTACTCTTCTGGCATGCCAGATGTGTTCCACAAGTAAAAAAGCTGGCCTATGTATGGCACATATGTGTCTCACATGTTATACTTAAATATCACAAGTCTGGCACAGGTATGACAAATTTGGCAACACAGGATGCCAGATATGTGACCCACAGTTAATGATGCTGGTCCACACTTGGAAAATATGTGGTACAAATGATATTATTATAAACATAGTACAGGTATATGACACAAATATCAATCTGATATCGATACAATAAATAATGCTTACTATGATGGGGTGGTAGGAATCTAAGGCTGGCGCCAGTGTTTGTCCACAGAGGAGCATGACGTTCCCGAACAGGGGACCTTGCGGGTACAAGTCCAGCACTCCTATCAACTGAGCTAACCGGTCAGATTATTGTTGGTATTCACCTGTCAGGGGGTCATAGCCCCCTTGGATCTGAGCCGTGGAATTTCCGAAAGACGTGAAACTTAGTTTGCCATATAGTGTCATTTATTTCTTAAATATGTTATTTTTCTATCTTATTAGCCAATAATAACATTAATATATCTGAAATTACATAAAATATTACTTGAAACCTAATCTAACTTCATTATATAAACTAAATTGAACATAATATGTTTCTACATGTATACCTTATTTAGTACTTTATTTTATCCAACGTACTCCATTCGCCTTTGCCAGCCGCTCCACCGATTCCTCTATCCCAAGCATTTCCATCAAATCATCGGTCTTCCTTTTATATGTGTCTAATCTGTCTTGTACTACATCTTGTACTACTATTTCCTACAAGCTAAATACAACATTCTACAATAAATTAGCGTGTATATCAATGCGAAGCGTGAACCCTGTAATACCGGTCGTTTCGTCCCAGGACATGTTTTCCCTTACCACTTATCCCCTTACCAGTTCTCCTCTTACCAGTTATCCCAAGTACCAGTCGTGTCTCCCCATGAATGGTATACACGCTTCGCGCTAATTTATAAGCTAATTGCAGGGTTCACGTTTGGTATTGATCTACAAGCTAATTTCTTGTATAATGTTGTATTTAGCTTGTAGAAAATAATAGGGCAAGCTGTTTTTAGCAAGTATAATTGTTAATGTATATCATTGTATCCCATGCCGAAGCTAGTTCGTTGTTCGATTTAGCTTGTAGAACATATTGGCACTAGCTGTTTTTAGCTTGTTACCAAAAATGTGATTCGACCCATGAATTGCTATAGGATTTTGCATTTTACTTGTAGAAAATAATGATACAAGCTGTTTTTACCACGCATACTGTTATTGTTTACCATTGTCAAAGCTAGTTCGTGGTTTGATTTAGGTTGTAGAATATAGTGGTACTAGCTATTTAAATTTCGCCCTGGCCATGTTTCAAGTATTTTTTATAATATATTTTTTACGTAACTGGACAGGCCTATATTAATCTGGTATATTCACCAGTCATACAGTAGGCTAAGTCGTAATTACTGTTTTTTATAAATTTCAGCGCTGGGACTTTATTTCGGTTGTCCATTATTTTTTTCTGCAACTTAATGATGATCATTACCCCACCCCCATTAATTACAGACTGCAGCACAGGTGGCCTGTCGGTATTGGAAGGGATCGCCTTTAGACAGGCCGCGGCTATATGTCAATGTTGGGACCCGGTGACCATTAACCCAGTTCCCCATTTACCTAACCATATCTGGCGCGGATACGGGAATTTTCGCAGGGTCCAGTATATTCACTGATATTTTTATTCCACTGATCTGTATAATACAGTATCTAAGCGGAGCGCTGTCATATTTGTCGCGGACCGTATCCCCAAAATTTGAAAACTTAAGTGACCTTTGATGCAATCTGGTGAAACATTTTCTGCAATTTAGTGTCAACTTTGTATCACAAAATTAACTTGTTTATTTTCATTATCTTTCAAAAATAAAAAGCGAAACATTAAGTATAACGAATACCTAGATAATGTGAAATAAATAAAATGCAAAACAGGCTTACGTTGTCTAACAATGACCGATTTTACTCTGCAAGGCAATAATTAAATCAATGGTATTCTTGAAATTGCTTAGTGACCGCCAGTATGTGAATAGTCACAGGGGGTAGTTCGAACTAGTAACATATGTGTATAATCGATCATATCCTCCCTCCTGGATTTTTTTAAATGCATTGGCCTAAACTACGTTTTCCTGGCATCTATTACCCAAATACTGGCCTAATATAATAGTATATAAATATCGGCCTGGAAGGCGTATACAAAATGTCATGGGCAAGGGATGGGGGTCCGAACCTCCCTGGATCAGCGCAAGAGTAGCGACCAATTGATTATATATGATCGCCAGCATGCATCCACGGTCAATGGGGGGTCCGACGAACGTGAAATATTTTCCATAATCATCCTCAGATGTAAACTGGTTCGGTGTGCATAAAGATTGGTGCCAATTGAATGTATATTCAGGAATTGCGAGTGTGATGAAGTGGGTGTTGCTTTCCCTGGATTTTTTCAAATGTGTGGGCGTAATACAAATGGTGGGCGCAATTTGAAAGCACAAGCAGCAACTGCCAGTGCCAGATGCGGGAAACCGGGTGGCATTGTGTGTAGGGGTCCTACCCAGATTTTGTTTAAAGTGATGTGCTGAAATGCGTTTTCCTGGCACCTAGGAAAAATAATAATAATGATATCGGCATATAAAACGCATATTAAAATCACCACTAAGTAGGGGAGGGGGTCCGAACCCCTGGATCCCCGACTTTATTGGCCGAACCACTCCTGGATCTGCCCCTGCTTCCACATCTAAATAGACATATACTACATACAATATTATATTTTCAGTGACGCATCATTTCTAACAATGTAAATTTTATTTTCAAAGAATTATTGAATGAACATTTAAAGATTGAATACAATTTAATATAAATAATTGAGTTCATAAACATGTTGTAACTACAGGTTAAAATAAAATTGAGATACTTATGCACTTGTCAATTGTAAGACGCACACTTTGACCCCCGGGAGGTGCGTCATGTCTAATAAAATTCAGACACACAGGTGCGTTAAAGGAAAGATCAGGCGTATCACAAAAAGTAATGGCCATACATGTCAATGGTTGTGTACGGTGTATACAGGTGTGTCACTGTCATTAAATGGTCCGTCAAGTTTATGACAAAGGGGTGCGTCATGTTATTATAATGGACCGACTGTCCCATAACCATGCATGACTGTCCCGGGCCAGATGGTGCGTTATACAATTGACAAGTACATCATAGACTATGGTAATTAGGCAAATTGACAAAACATGTAATTTAAGATTTACAATCTTATTTTGAATGAAACAACATTTAAATTTTAATTCACAAATCGCATGTACACATGTATAAAACTATTTTGATACATGTTAAAAAATGTTAAATGGTGATATTAGGCTATATTGCAAATATTTAGACAAATGATTGAGAAAATGTAATTTGCAATATTGTTAAACATATAGTAAGTAGAATGTAGTAACTTCAAATATATGTAAGAATGTACAAAAATTGCATTCAATTTAATTATACCGAGGTATATAAATTAAAAACTTGCTGCACCTATGAACTTTAAAGGTTTCCTATATCAAAACATATACATAGTGGCCTCTGGTTGTCTGCTTCACCGTGTCATTTTAAGATTAACAATTGATTGAATTATGAAGCTCAATGAATTTTTTTTTCTGGTATTCACAACATGTATAAAATAATTTAATTCATTTTAAAATTGTTAAATGGTGACATTATATTGTAAATATTTAGGCAAATGATTGAAAATGCAATTTGTAAATTGAAACATTTGTAACATAGAATGTAGTCATTAATCTGATATTCGTAAATAAATGCATTCAATTTAATTAAATTTGAGTAGAAATTCCTAAACACATTTGCATCAATCTGACTTATCGAAAACCCAATCGATACGCATATTAAACATAATACCAGTGTTACATTGTTTACCTGGAATAAACGAGACGCATATTAAACATAACACCATTGTTACATTGTTTACCTGGAACAAACGTAACCACCCACCAAATTAAGATCACATGATCCACCCAACCGATTCAGTCTATTAACCCCTAATAGAAAACTGGCATGGTTTCTCTTTAAATATCACTACACATGTAATGGTCTCTACTTCCATTTAATGGGAGTACTGGCTATCTTTTCTGCTTCACCATGCCTCTGGAATACGATACTAAATCATTAGTCACTGTCCGTTTATATCAGCGATCAGGATATAGTTGGCCATCGTACTATACAGCAACCGACTATCCTGCTTTACCCTCTGATCACTAACCTCTTTCAGACAGCTTTCCAACTCCCTACCACCTTCCTACCGTATTCCACTACCCTACCACCTTCCACTAACCTACTGTCCTACACTACCCTACCGCCTTCCTCTACCGCCTTCCACTACACTACCGCGTTCCATACCCTTACCATACTCCACCCCTTACTGTCGTCCACCCCTTACCACTCCCATCCCATACCACCGTTCACCCCCATTTCTTAAATTAGAACTATTTTTAAGGTAATTATATTAAAGTGGTATTAAATTGATACTTTGGAGAAAAAATAATATCCAATAATATTGTCATATGGATAGACCAAATGTTTCTGTCGGTTACCGGTCATTTAGCCCCACGACCTGATCGTCCCAAAGTGCCGGTCGTTTCTCCCCCATGCATCTCCCCTTCCGCCCCACGAAATTCGGTCGTTTCGCACCGTGTTTCAAGTCATTTAAAGGAAAAATATTTTTAATATCAATTAATATTTTGGCGAACCATAGCTCATATGCAATTCCTACCAATTACTATACTACTGTAAATAAGCTTACATCTGGCTGGCATCTCTATGTAGCCTAGCCTAGGCCCCTAGGTTTAAATCAATAACATATTATTATATCCCATTATAATATCGAAATAATGTATAAATATTACAAGAGATAATTAATAATAATGTAATCATACAATGATTATTACTCAAAATAACAAACAATTAATTTGTCTGGATCTAGATAAATACTGTGCAACCACACTGAAAGGGTTCTCCCGCACAGGAAACGTAGGTGTATGTGTGTGAGTGTGTGAAATGTGTGAATGCAGCTGCAAAAGGTTAACTTTAGACGTCAAAATGTTCCAGTGCAGATTTGAAGTTGGAAACTGAGGGGGAGTTTCTGACTGAGCCAGGAAGAGAGTTCCAATCAATAATGGTGCGAGGATAGAATGTGTAC
>JAODAI010252282.1:0-10231 GCA_027575025.1 Scotoplanes globosa | reverse complement strand
ATTATTACACCGGTTCTTATAAAGCGCAAAATCCAAAAGAGCTCTATGCGCTGTACATATAAATAATATAATTATATTTTTTGTCTTAAAATATAGTGTTTTTGATTGTCCAAAAAAATCGAAATATTATTTTTTTGCAGATTTTTTGCAGATTTTTTGCAGATTTTTTGCCTAACGGAAAAACACGGACTCACAAATTCTAAAACGGAAAATACAGAATTCACAAACCCCAAAACAGAATTTGATTTCTTAAATAACAGAAAATAAGGGGCACTACTGGTGGTTCTTTGGTCCACTGACCCGAAAAAAATAATTTCAAATCTGAAATAGTAGTACTTATTTTGACTTTGACTCAGATACACACATGCACTGTATAGGCCTAAAACCTTCCAACACATCAGATCATGAGAAACATAAATTATGGATTCAACGCTAGGAGCGTAGTAAATTCTTGGAAGGTCATTCATGAATATCCGGTGTTGTGCGTGAACAATATATATTTTAATCACATCGTAAAATGTTTCTCACGTGTCAAATTATTTGAATATTTTTCCCCTTGATTCATAAATAAACACTACCTGGCAATAAGAAGCATGACTGAAACAGAAATATGACTTACAATTCACATTGACGCACCTATTAACTATATCGCACTGCGGCATATTCAACAATCCCTCGCGCAGTTTGAGAGTTCGGGGAACCTCAAAATACACTCGAGACTCGCGCAGTGAGTGCCAATGTTGCACATATTTTTTATCGACAAAATTTGCCGACGGCAAACGACAAGACATCACCACATTTAAAGCCCCAATCTTCTTTTGATCTGATAGTG
This sequence comes from Scotoplanes globosa, assembly GCA_027575025.1. NCBI lineage: Eukaryota > Metazoa > Echinodermata > Holothuroidea > Elasipodida > Elpidiidae > Scotoplanes > Scotoplanes globosa. Next base: position 9,399 of record JAODAI010252282.1, on the reverse strand, counting down.
ACAACTGATTTTCCTCAATAACAACTAGGTGTGTAAAGTATGGAAATAACATTTTATATCACACTGCTTGTATATAACTCGGCTTCAGGGCAGAGGTGACCTTGTCTGCTACGTGTAATTTTGTTGCTCTTGAAAGGTAAAGGAGGTGGAACAAACGGACAGGAAGTGGAAGGACAGACATTGGCATGTCTCAAACATACTGTAACCAAAAACAAAGTAATAAGAAGAAACGTATTTGAACTTGGGACGTAAGTTACAACAGAGATATATTATGGTCTCAGAGGTTTTGCTCATGCAGCACCATTTCTTTGGAACCAATTACATGTTCATATTAGGACTTGTTCTAATCTGGAAACGTTCAAGAGACGTCTTAAGACATTTCTGTTTTCCAGTTATGATTGATTTTATATTTTTATTTTATTCTTCTGTACAGCGCCTAGAGCAATTGCTTGTCAATTGATTTGGCGCTTTATAAGATTAATTATTATTATTATAGAGGATATTAACATCATTCGCGTCATATATGGACATCTGGTCATCGGTGATCATCCACACAGAATACGGATCTTACACTGATCTTACACGTTACTTTGAAACATAAGCAAAGGTGGATAAGCATGATATAGATGTATGCTATACCAAATGAAAGGTAATTATATTCAATAATTGAATATAACAATATCTCACTGTTTTATGTGGGGCACTTCCAACTCATTATGTCAGAGCAGGTCTCATATTCCTTGTAATTTTAACGGCACTGATGACACACCTCGTCGGAGCCCCTATAAAAGTTGATTAAATTTTCAATTCGTATCACACTCTATGGTACCGTGCTAAGATTGATTTTACAACTTTGTATCACATATTCAAATGTCCTTTCACCATACAGTAAGCCTACAAAGGACGGGACTACCCTTTAAACGCTGCAGTATTATACAGAAAGTATGTTGTGATCATGTATTGTGATAAATAAGTGCTTCACTTTTAAACTGGAAATATCTTCCCGATATATATCAACTGCGGCTGTATCCAATGCATACATAATTATGTTACAAGCGTGGCCATACATTGAGACAAAGCAAGAATACTGGAGAAAGCACAAATGGTTGCAAATTATTTTCTGTTAAAAAATTGTCCAACCTGCGAGGTGTTCTCCCTACCAGCTGTGTTAGTCCAGCTTCCTGCAAAATCTGATTACTTGATAAGAGAAGTAGTTACGTGTTTAATTCCCGGCATCTTTTGTATCCGGCTGTACTCTGTCTAATGTGTGCCAGTACAGTACATCACCCCAGGGAGTTATAATAGGGGGAGTGCACCCGACTCAAGTGGAAATATCACACAAATTATCGGCTGCGGTTTTGTTCAAATTCCGAAGCGATCCTGGATTAATAGAAATCGTGGCCGTGAGGAGATAGGAAAATGGATACATAAAGAGAAAGAGAGAGTTTAGAGAACTTAAAGTATGTCGCGAAGAAAAGGCCTGTGGTATTCCGCATCCTTCCTGGGAGAGAGAAGGGGAGATGGTTACGCAATAAGCTGGTGTTTGTAAGATGGCCAATTAGAGCTGCGGTTGTTTTCCGCACCCACCGTGGATTAATAAAAATCTTGGCTGCTTGTTTGTGAGAGAGAGGAAGAGAGATAAACAGATATAATGTAAACTGGAAATCTTGAGAAATGGCCTGTGGTACGTACTCTGCTTCCTTCTGGGGGGGGGGGGAAGAGGACACAGCTGCGCAATGAGATGGCCAATTAGAGTTGAGGTTTTGTTTTCTGCACGGAGCGTGGATTAATAAAAATCGTGGCTTCTACTCGGCAAGAGAGAGGGAAGAGAGATGGATACATAGTGAGGAAGTAGACCGGCCAGATAAAATGCCTAGAGTGGTATCTTGGATTCTTCTGTTTCATCTCGGGGGGGGGGGGGATGCAGCTGTGTGATGAGAACTTGGTATCTATATGATGGCCAATTAGAGCTCTGGTGTTATTAACTTAATAGCGCAATGAGAGGTCGCTGACCGCATCATCCCTACGGCTTTCAGGACGGAGGCAGGTGGAGTGCTCCTCCGCGCTGTGCTACTGTTTTAATATTGTTGCAGCAATTATGTAAATTGTGAGCAGCTGTATTGATCCTCCAGATTGGCTGGCTGTACAGGCTGTACAGGGACCGACATTGAGCTGGATTGTGGATGTATTGGGTGGAACATACAGTCACTGCGCATACAGAGTACAGTGTACTGTGTGCAGCATGGGGACACTGAATTATATATAGCCTGACATGCTGTAATTAGTATAAAGTTAATATAGGTATGTCAACAAATGCCCTTTGTCATTTATAATATTAGAAACTTGTGTTTACCCATGCAGTGTTTACAATTTGTAAATAATATTGTCTCTATAGTAGATGACATCCCTCTAAAATTAAAATTGTTTTGGTAAGTAGGCCTACCTGACACATGTCTCTCATATTTATGACTAAATTATACCCAGAACTAATTTAATTAGGCTAATACATTGATTTACTGAAAGTGTGGTGCTTTATAATTATTAGGCCGACCGCCAAGTAGATGCTGCACTGCAGATTGTCTGTGAGACAGTACTAGTAGTATTGCACCCCCCCCCTCTATGCTATGAATAGATCTGTGAGTCCACTCTGTAATATCAGTGACCCATGTCCTTCTAGGTCTTCCCCTTCTACCATCAATCAATATTTCCCATATCAGTCTTGTTTTAATTGAATCCATCATGATTAATTCCAAAATATTATGTTTTCCTTCTTATGTAATAATATCTGCTTTTAGTGGTCTCTTTGTTTGTTTGTTTATTTGTTATGATCCTCCCTTGCGGGAACTGGACTACAGCCTCAACAGGCAAACGCAAGCTGGCAAGTCAGTCTCGTGCAAACACACATTTAATGTCTAGGAGTTAGGAATATCAGATAGAAGACTACAACCCAGAAACTAGACAACAATTTTATGTATGAGCAGTACAAGGACCGGAACCCGCGACCATATGAGTGGAAGGCAGGCTTCATTGACTAACTCCAGAACTTTTGTATAATTATATATGCGTGGTATGGGTGATATGATATGCAAAACATCTTTCTGAACATCCACATTTCAAATGATTCAGTCTATGATCAGGTGTCTTTATTAAATGTCCATTTCTAATTTACATTTAAGAATATAGATCAGATATATATATAACATCTTGCAAGTCTTTTTCTTGTTTCAATGTGCATGAATTAATCTTGAAGTCTGTGTTTCAAGAAGGTGTTTCTGGAAATTTTAATTTTGGACCTTGTGTAATTCCATCATAAGTTATTGTTTGGCCCATAAATAAAAAACTTCACCTGGTCTAAGAATGAGCTGCCAACCAAAATATTCACAGACATGTGGAATGACTAAACACCAAGAACATTCATGTTGAGGCCTCTCTTTGGAATCTCATGATTAACATTGATATCAATTATCCCAACCTTGTAAAGCCCCTTCAGATTCTGTAAACAAGGCTGATCATCGGCATACCTGAGGTTTGTGATGTTTTCTCATACCCTAACTCCAGGAAGTTCATCTCCTTTCTTAAAGAAGTCTCTGTGTATAGACTAGACAATTTTGGAGATGCCTAATATATTATTGTAATAATAATACGGAACATTTAAAATGCCACTGTTACCTTCAACAGACCTTCACGTATGAGAATCTCAGAAGAGCGGATTTTCAGCTCCTGGGAGATTAAGGGGAGCTTTTCGCTCTCCTGAACATTTCACACATTTTCTTCTGGTCTATGTTTCTTGCACAATAGGGCTAAATGTAACCGACTATATATATCATTAATATCACATTGTGATTTGGGACCAATATTAGCATAGTAACATGAGTTTTACCCCCAAGAAGAGCAATCAATTGCTCAGGACTGATCCTTTTCAGGAGTGCCTTAGAGTGCGATCGCGCCGGCGCTGCTTATAAATGACGGTCTGCTTCAAAAGACACTCCAATGGGCAGATAGGGATAAGACAGTGCAACAAAAAAATTAAACCTCATCATTCCAAATAATGATTTAGATTGCGGTGAAATATAATTCAGATTTTTTTTAAATTAGTGGTCCCATTAATTAATATTTCTATTCCGTAGTATATAGGCTGGTTTATATGCCACTTAAATGCTTCAATTTCCACCTTTAGGAGAACCGTTGGGTATTACCAGAAAGAGCTCTCTGCATACTATACATGTATGACACTAATAAATAGATGGGGGTATACACATATATTTTCAAGCAAAAAAAATATATCTGTAAGTCGTGGATCGGCGATCATGGTCTGGAAAAGAGGGTTGTGCATGTCGCCAATTGGCGTCCATAGTACCGAAAGGGTTAAAAACAGGCATGGATGTTTATAACCCACACTCTATTATGTATTTACCTCATCAGCCCTGTCTCGCTGCTCTCATCAGACAAGTTCTAAAATACTATAATAAATATGTCATCCAATACCTTCCCTATAACACTGGGCAAGCTAGCTGTTCCATGATTAACTAGCCAATAGTTATAACCAGCCTATAAAGTTGTAACCTTGACGATGGTTGATTGAAGGTTGGCCCTGCTAATTATAAAGGTGACCGACTGACTGCAAGGCAAAACCTGCCCATGTTGACGGAGCCATAATCCCCACTTTCAGTGTTTCACCAATTTATTGAAGATATAAATTACACTGTAGATCTACAGGGCAGCTTGCTGCAATCCCCCAATTAACTGGGGGAAATAAATTATTGATGGATTATTATCTCTAAAAGTCAACTGAAATACATCCTCTGTCACCGATGACTGGTAAAGATGTTGTCAATCAGACTGAGAAACGGGTTACCGCGGCAACTCGATTATCCGATCCTGAATAAATCTCCATCTGTTTCAAATTTGGGAAGGATTGAATCGGCAGGCAAAAAAGTAAGCAAGTGTTAAAATATACATTAATACTCACAATGTGGGTGGTGGTTGTGTGTGTACACATTCACACCACATTCACAAAAAGTAGCAACTCTTCTTCCAAGACATTCACAAAAAGTAGCAACTCTTCTTCCAAGGATGGTGCCAGCCTCACATATTTTAGAGGGAATCTTCTTTCTCAGATCTTTAAAAAGCAGGTATTTGAAGTGTAACTTTTGTGTTTTTGTTGGTGCTGGACTTGTTTACATGATGAAAAGTGCATAATATTTCATAATTGCAGTTCCGTTTCTTTTAATATTTTTTTGAAGATTTATTTTTATTGGAAATGTCCCTTCCCCAGAATTTCTGTGAATCCAATAGTGCACCCATCATCTAACCATCTGACAGAGCTTAAATTGCAATATGTGTAATTGTGGTGAAAATTATTACAGTACAGACTTAATTCCAGCAGATATACAGTATGCCGTTTTATGACATGTATCATCTTTCCATGTTGCCATGGTGATATTGAATGTTCGTGACAAATGTAGCTACCTGATTCGTCATTGGCTCGTGTTGCATTGCTCAAGGTAGATTGCACACATTTAATGATAAAACACATTTAATGATAAAACACGTTTAATGATGTTTTTATCGATATCTGTATATTCCTTGAAATCTTAGTTCGCAATTATGAGAGTAAATTTATAAATATAAATTTTCACTTTTGCTTGAACAACGTCACTGTCCGTGTAATGGGACAGTAGGCCCACACTTTAAGAAACTGGGGTCACTGGTCCAACATTAGTACTTGTACTGTATGTACCTCGTACCAGAAATTTGATTTTCTGAATATTTTTAGTCCTTTAAAAGTTTTTCAGCAGTTTCTTTATTTTATTCTTAGAAGACATTGCATTACTTTTTTGCTGTACATTGTGAGTATTGAAATAATTAACTTTTAAAAACAGATTATTTATGATATATTTCAATAATAGGGATTTCCCCCTGCAATGCGGGAATCACGCATTCCCGCGTCCTAATGATAACTCTGGTTCCAATAGGCTAACGCTAACCGCACATGTCGGAACATAAAGCTGTCGGAACATATACCTGTGACTGTCATCACCTACTAAACAACAGAAACTATTGCAATCAATCTATGTAAGAAATATAAATACTGGACTTTCTTAAGTACTTCAAATGTAATACTACTAGTTTCTTGACTGTTTGGAATTCTAGTATATATTACATGTAGTTTCATCTACATGTAAAAGAGTCCCATATTAAACAGACCGTCATTTATAAGTAGCGCCGGCATGATCGCGCTCCAAGGTACTCCCGAAAAGTGCTCAGGAGATCAATTGATTGCTCTTCTGGGGGTAAAACTCATGTTACTAATAACTATGCTAATATTGATCCCAAATCGCAATGTGATATTAATGATATATATATAGTCAGTTATATTTAGCCCTATTGTGCTAGAAATATAGACCAGAAAAAAATGTGTCAAATGTTCAGGAGAGCAAAAAGCTCTACTTAATCTCCCAGGAGCTGAGATTCTCATACGTGCAGGTCTGATCAAAATGTGTATTTCAGGACTACGTTTTCATGAGACGTATATTAGTTGACAACCATCATGAATATTATTGTTGATTCTCCCATTATCTGCTCATAATCTGACAGTTGAGTATTTCAGCAGCAATAATTGTAAATTCCTGGTTTTAAACGAAATCATATAAATTTTAGATTTTTAAATTTGAATAAATAAGTTATAGTTTGTCACATCTACAAAATAATCGTCTGGACTTGCTGTCGACTACAGCCATCGTGAAAACTAGTCTGTGAATATACTTCACGACCTTATAATAAACTATTGAGACTCTCTCCGTTAATAATCTGGTTATCATCCGTGCTCTCATCTGTCCGTGCCGTTATTATCAGTCATTCCCCTCGCACTAATGCTCTCGAGCTCGTTTAAAAATTGCAGTAATCTTTTAGTGACTACTATGACGATGATGACGATTGCTCTCGTCCGTGACTCAAAGTCGTTTTCTTCGGATCAGTGCATTAGATTTTAAACCGATCGACGCACATGACTGTCCTAACCGGCAGGCTTGCATTGCGGACTGTGATGCAGAATTGGCAAATAAGAAGACGGGCTCCGTTTCTTAGAACCACCAGAACGAGAGACCGTTGATAGCGAGGAATGTAAAGGTCTGTGAGAACTGATTATAAAACCACCGCCGCCTACAATATTCTCTCAAAAAACACTTGTGCTCTCCGGAAATTTGTTATTACGCCGAAATGACGACACATGTAATCTGGTTAGCGCTAATCTGCCGCAGAAGCATGAAAGGTAAAAAGTTAAAAGTTAATTTACTTTGTGTCACTGAATAAGACGCTGACTCTGTCTCGGGAACAGCATGCTCCGGGGGAATGGGATGTCTAAGAAATGATCAGCCATTATGTGCTCCTTTTCAAGGGTTGTACTTGGGATTTTTCACTGGCCATGTAGACAACTTGGCACTACTCTATCAAAAATGTTCATTATTTACAGCGTATAAATGTTGGCGGTGATGACGATGACATTTCAGTGACTTCAGTCACTCAACTCTCAGCAGTGGCTCCCAGTAGCTGTCTGTATGTCGGTGGCCACACCCTGTAACTGCGTGTATATCGGTTCATAGGATGAACCTGGTCAGGATAGGTTACAAAATTTCATCTGGTCTGTATTCCAATAATATTTAGATTTTTCCCCAAATTTTGCTAGGGGGGGCAGATCTTGCCCTCTTCAGGAATTTCAATGGGCGTCATTGACCGCGATCGCACTGACGCTCATTATAATCAAAGGTCTGGGTGGAACATCTGCCTTTCAGTCATGACAGGGTGTGTCTGGGGGGGGGGGGTAATATAGCCGTCGGGAATGTAGTCTCCCGTCACGGAGGTGTAGCCGTTCCATCGGGAAATACATATTAATTAATCAAGAAACTTTTGTATAAATATCCATGGGTATCCACAGGTTAGCTCGCCGTCCAGAGAATATGTCCTATGTATTGGAAATTGCTGCCACTCTTTAAGGAAATCATGAGTTCCGGCCAACTGATTGTTGACCAGACTGGCCCATGGAATATATTATTAACCTTGAAATATGACACACATATTAGGCATGCAGGAATTGAAATATGTGTTGCATGTATGTAAACGATATCCAATATTTGTTACATTGAAATATTGGATTGGCTTGCCAGGGTTAATATTGGTTTGTGTAGATAACTATTGCCACTACCATTAAGATTTGTCTTGGTGTATATGTTTTTATGGGTGTTCAGTATATCATCCATCATATACTGTACTACGTATGTACTTCCTCCTCCTATAAAGGTTATGCATGGTACATCATTTCTTCAAAGTTACTTATAAAAGTACCCTTTGGCTTTGGCGTAACCACTGCTGATTGGCTGATTAACAGATGATGATTGGCTGATTAACAGATGATGATTGGCTGAATAACGGATGATGATTGGCTGATTAACAGATGATGATTGGCTGATCACAATGTACAATTACGATCCAAACCTGTGCAAGCCCTGTGCATTACCTCCTACCTTAACTGAAGTTACATGCGAGGAAAGCTGTAAGCATTGAATAGTTTGATCTATCAAATCAATCCTGCAGCAATAATTTCTGCCATTTGTTCCCCCCCCCCACATACCCTCTCAATACCTTTATTAGTTTCCTCTGTTTGTGCTATTAAAGTCTGACGTCGGTCCGGCATGACGACTATGAGTAGAATAAGATGGATGATGGAAATGATCTGAAGGAAACGGTGGCCGGACTTTGCACCGTCGTAGAAAATTGGATTGTACATCGGCATGTCTTGTGCCACTTTCATCCACCATCCTTTGCTGCTAAATATTTAGCGTCACATTCTATTCATTCGTTATAGTTTCACTGTACGGTTCATAAATTAGTGATTTTTAGTTTGAATAAAAAAATGGGGAAATAATGTAGGAAGTTCACAAAATTATATAATAGGAATCTCCCTCTCCCTGTTGTCATAGTAACCTGGTTGTGACCGCCTGAATAAGATGACGAGACAGTTGTACCTCTGGATAAACCAATAATTGAACATGATTTGTAGTCTGGTGTGGTTCTTCATGACTGCACTGTATCAGGGACTCCCTGACTGCTGCTGTGATATCATGCTCACTGGAGCCATGTTAGTCTCTTAAAGTAGACCAGGGGGCACAGATGGCTTGATTGCATTCCAGACATTCTTGTCTTCTGGGTCTGGTAATGGCATCACCACTTTCATTTTAATTAGTCTACAGCCCTTCAGACCATATTATGGGCCTCTTACATATCTTTCTCTAACACACGCAAGGTATATATGGCAAGCCAATTGTTCCATATCTTTCTCTAACACACGCAAGGTATATATGGCAAGCCAATTGTTCCATATCTTTCTCTAACACACGCAAGGTA
>JAODAI010252171.1:0-10231 GCA_027575025.1 Scotoplanes globosa | reverse complement strand
CCTTGGTCCACCGAGGACATTAGGTTGACGTCAGGAAGGGCATCCGATCACTAAGGGCTACAACCGCTTCATAAAAAGCCCTTGCGTAAGTAAGGTACCGTCTAAGCCTCGCAAGGGGAGTGACAAGACGTTAAACAACTTCATATACGCGGGTATTTGCTCATTTATTACCATCATCACTGTATCTACCTACCGTAGGGTAACCACCGTACCATCCAAAACAGTCGATATACCAAAATTACATTTTACATGTTATACAACCCCCGTTTGAATATCAACTAGCCCCACCCCTCGCCTCCAATTTAAAATGTTTTACCTCGGAGGAATTGATATAAATATACATTATATATAGATTTATATTATGCATACACATATAGCGACATATTATGTATACGTCTACACATGTCTGTGTCCCCCTCTCTATCTGTAATATAAAACTATGTCGGTGTCATATAACTATATGTGTGCACACATTTGGCCAGTTATGTGCAGTCTGGTATAAATCATTTCGTTTTATTCCACATATGATACAACGTACTAAATGTCACAATGCACTTTATTTCACATTACGCTAGCTGTTTACTAAACGTGAAATTGAAGGCCTATGTTCTATATGGATCTATTACAACATCGTATGGGTGGTTATAAAATAAATCAATTACCACCATTATGGGTTGTTGTACTGTATATAGTGTACAGGTAAAATGACTTCCATTCAGAAAGGTATCACTTTATTAACCATTTAACCATACAAAACGAGGAAACATCACAACTTACGATATTTGTCAATAACGTGTATGTAGTTGGTTGTCCCAAATCGGCGACTATACTACATTTTGACTGAAATTCATGAATGCCAAACATGGATTAAATTAGTGTAATAAGTGGAAGTTGAATGATTTACTAATCAGGTTTTGTGGTTTGAGAGAATATAGCAAACTCACTCAACTTAGATATGCCAATATGGCAATATATATGATATTTTTCCTACAGTCGTTTTACACAGCAGTTTCATTTCAGTTATACAACGATACACGTAATGTCGACGTAATTCCGTTTAGTTTCTATCACCTAAACTAGTACGTAATGTAATTACGTACATGTTACTAAACGTACACCAAACTATTACACGTTACTGTTTCTTGTAGCAATTCGTCTACACAACAGTAAGACAACAGAGACGGATCCGATTAGCGTAAGTTGCGCAACTAACCTACGCGAACTGTTACGGAATGAGCTACGCAGCAGAAACCAAATGCCTTAGTTCACACATTTGCTAACTGTTCAATTTCTTACACAATCAGTACTATATATATGTATACAGTCCAAGCATTTGCAAATTATTGTGATGTCACAAAGTGTACATAGCATAATTACGTATATGTTACAAACCATTACCAAACTATCACACGTTAATGTGTATGTAACAATTCGTCTACATAGCAGTAAGATAACAGTGACGTATCCGATTAGTATAAATTGCGCAACTAAATTACGCGAACTGTTACGCAATGAGCTACGTAGCAGAAACCGAATGCTTAGTCCACATATTCGTGTAACTGTTCAATTTCTTACACAAGTCAGTACTAAATGTATATAGTTGAAGTAGTTGCACATTATTGTAATGTCACACACGAAAAGTGTGCTTAACATAATTACGTATATGTTACAAACCATTACCAAACTATCACACGTTAATGTGTTTGTAACAATTCGTTACATGGAAGTAAGATATCAGTGACGTGTATAATTGGTAAATCAATTACGTAACTTAATTAGGCAAACTGTTACGTAGTTATTTACGTAACATAAAATAATTGGTACGACCACACATTTATGAAATTGTTCAATTTATGACACAAGTCAGCACTATGCACACAGTTGAAGCAGATGTAAATTAATGTGATGTCACACACCAAAAGTTTACGTAACATAATTACGTATATGTTACAATACGTACACCAAACTATTACACGTTAATATGTATGTAATTCTTCTTTATCTACATAACAGTGACGTAAACGTTTGGTATCAGTTGCGTAACTATATTACGCAAACTGTTGCGCAATGAGTTACGTAACATAAATTATATTGTAACTGCTAAATTTATGGCACAATTCAGAACCATGCACACTGTTGAAGATGCAAATTATTGTTATGGCACACACATTTATTTTATTATTATAACACACACACACATATATATGTTCTGGTGTTCTGAAATAGTGCTTAGTTATAGAACACGTATCACCAAATACACAACACGCGTTATAAATATATATTACTTGGCAATAGTATATGTAAACGTGTTAAATTTTAAAAACGTCCATGTGTTCATAATTGTGATTTTTTATGTCCAGAAATGGAACGGTTGTAGAACACATGTGTTCACTTTGAAAAAAGGTGAACACCAATACGCGTTATATGTATCTGTTGCATTTTGGTATTTAAAATTACGTTGAGTTCTTGAACACCCGAGTTAGCAGTGTATGCATATTAACTAATATCAGCAATCAGTTTCAAATATAGTAATATGTTTTAGTATACCACGTCAACATTTTCATACGATTGATACATATATCGAGTGATTGGGATTCAAGGGTGTTTGTGCACTTTTCTGATTTTGCGTTATTTGCACTTTCCGGGGTAACTTTGTATGTTCTTTCCAATGCACATATCAGCTAAGTGCTCCTACCACATCACCACAGTGTATTCTATGTTAATTATAAGTACATGCAGCCACTTCATCAGAGTAGCTTGGTGCACAAACGTGTCAACTAAGTTTACCACAACTGAGCAGTACACAATCTTATGGCACATATTTGCCAAATATAATCAGAGGGTTCGGAGCACAAATATGTTAACTGCTGATTTTGCACTAATTAACAATTATTTAAGCCAAGTGTGATTAAAATAGAAGTAGATAACAATGTAAAATGCTTAGTTTGTCTATACTATATAGTATATTCAAACTGTCGTATATGCCACAATGAAGGCATAAACTTTTACTTAAAGCCATGAATCTTTAATTCCATTAATCTCAAAACTACAAAATGTATTTAACACTATTGAATCTCAGACACTCGATATGTAGACTACAATAATAATAATTTCCTAGACAGAATATTTTTGATTGAGAGGTACAATAGTTGCAATCATTTTAAGTTTAAGTACTTAAGAAAGTTAAGTTACTTACTTCAAACTAAGTACCACGTGGCCATATCAAAGTGGTAAGGTATGTTGGTTAGAGCCATTTTCGATAATATGGAGAAAACTATTTATATTAGAAAACATTCTTCACGCAAACAAAGTCTCAATTGACAGTGCGGAATATCTTACAATGATTACGCAGATAATTTCCAGCCCCAAATTTGTTGTAAACTAGGACGCAATCAATTGCCCCAAAGACATTGGAACTAATTTTATATAAAATTGACCATAGTTTTCAATAAATATTATCTATAATTCACATTATAAGACCCTCCTCATCTGTAAGTTATAAATATGACTCAGTGAACGGTATATCAATAACTCCAAAGATCATGGATCTAATTTCGTATGAAAATTGATCTCTTCATAGTAGCGTCATTTATGTTCCAGAAAGATGCAGTTCTTAATAAACATGTTTTGTCTGTCGTTACTGTAGTTACACCAAAGATCATGGCTCTAAGCCTGAATGACCACTGATCAGTTCTAAGTATATAGTCATTTCCATCTTTAAACTGGAACGTAATCTTCAGTTCTTCATAAACGTGTTTTGGATATCATTGTTGTAATTATACCACATGGTTTTAACCCCGAAGGACCGCTGATCAGTTTTCAGTATAGTCATTTTCATTTTTAAACTATAGGACATAATCTTCAGTTCTTCATAAACATGTTTTTGTCTATCGTTGCTTTAATTGAACCAAAGACAATGGCTCTAACCCTGGAGGAATATCGATCAGTTCTCTCAGTACGGTAATTTACATTGTTAAAACTAGAAGACAATCCTCAATTATTCATAAATATGCTTTGTCGATCGTTACTGCACCAAAAACCATGGCTATAACATTGGAGGAATACCGATCAGTTCTCTCAGTATAGTCACTTCCATCGTTGAAACTAGAACCTAATCCTCAATTCTTCATAAACATGTTTTGTCTATCGTTACTGTACCAAAGACCATGGCTCCAAATCGGCACTACAGTAATCAGTCTCAATTAGGAGGAGTTATTGTCATACGAGAACACTCTTACCACCATACACTGTATTGTTCAACAACTGGCAGTAATCTTGTCCGATTTGATATGCTCCTGGGTTGGTGTATGCTGCTTCCGCTGCTTACTTCTCTCCCTCTCGTTCACCTTCTTCATTTTCATCCGGCGATTCTGAAACCATATTTTCACCTGCCTCTCTGTCAGACTAAGAGACTGCGACAGTTTCGCCCTCCTGTCTCGCGTTAAGTACATATTGTGCTGAAACTCCTTTTCCAGTTCATAGATTTGTAGTTTGGAGTAGGGCCTTCGTTTCGTCCTGCGCGGTGTCGTTGTGAATGTTGCTAGGAGGTTGCAAGATGAGGTGCCACCTGACGAGGAGATAACAAAATCATGATATCAATTATATAAATACAAAGAATGCTTCTGTTTTCATATTATATAGACACTCTGTGCGCGTGACGTAACTTCACTGAAACGTGCACCATGGATGGATGGAATGATTGATTGACTATGCTTCCTGCCCCTTTTCAACGTAGCGGTTACATGAGCCACCCAACGCCTATGATACACCAGTTAGAGCCAATAGAATATAATCGTCATCACTCCGGATTCGAAGTCCTGACCTTTTGCGATCATAAGTCCAACGCTCTATCAACTGAGCTGACCTGTAAGCTGGAGGTAAAAGAAACTGAAACGTGCACCACGGATAGATGGAGGTAAAAGTAGATATATGATATGTTCAATAGCCATTGCTGATTGGCTGTACACCGTACATGTGATGTTAAATGTTGTTGTTTTATCGTCCACATTAATGCGCCGTCGGTGCAGCATCTCTGTTAGATGATGATGAGAATACTTAGATATAGGATATGCACGGGTGTTATATTATTGCAAACTTGATCAACTTGAAATCGGCGGCCATTTTGAAAAAAAAAAACAATCATCTGTATAGCCAATCTGCAACGTCATACTAAGCTAAACTAATGGTTATGCATACAAAATAAGATGTACGTTTCATTGAAGTGTCGTCACGTGGTAAATGTATGTAGCCCAAGTTGATAGCAGAACTCAAACATGCTCAGCAGGGCTGACAAAACAAAAGAGTCATAACTTATATTATGTATATTCGTTGATACAACTCTCGGCCATTATTGAATAGCCTGTATTTCAGTTGACATTTCAAAATATTGATGGAACGCAGTTTCCATAGCTTAGGACCACACTGTGCAAATACAAGTCTATCCATATAGCCTATATGACAACTGATGTCAGGTACATCAAGTTATATAGACGTTGTCTGGGCGAAAGATAACATTGATATATCTCAGATAGATGGGGTGGAGGCGTCATTATGTGTATACCTTTATAGATAAAAGTAAGTATCTTGAAAATATTATGCTCCTTGATATTTAGCCAATGTAGCTTATATAAAATATCATTAACATGTTCCTTCCCTCTAGTTCCAGTGTATTTATTTTACTCCAACAGTTCATGTCAGAGCATATGTGTTAGACATTGAGCCAATGTTCCCAAATGTCGTGTGACATAACGATTGAACAATGGCGTAGAGGTAAAACTAGAGTGTCCGGAGTAAAACCTCTAAGCACTAACATCCCACGTGCACACCGAACCGGGGATTGAATCTCGGACGCAGTTGTGCAAGAGCACAGCGCTTACCACTACGCGTGGTTTTAGTGTTCAGTTGTAATTCAACAGCTCTGGAAGAAGGTTTCAAGGAGAAAGTTTTTCGTGAACTAATTTGATCTTATATGTCAACTGGTTGCTTCTTCGATGGTCCAATATAGGGTGAACTCCCGCTCCCTATGTATACGCTACCCTAGTGTGTTTGCGTCATAGTGGCAATGAGCTATTGCATTTCGAGGGACGTGAGTCGAGTCATTTACAGTATTTTAATGACTTGAATACTCTCATTGACTCGAGTCATTTCAACGAAGGAAGTCAGTTTCAAACTTTTCATTTTTAAACTTAGTAACTCAAATTACAAATTGTTACGACCCTTGATAGTAAAATTTGTTTTGAAACATAATTACCGAAGAAAATAACACAGTGACCTCACCTGAGCATTGCGTTGATCTCATAGGTAATGCAATGTGTGAGGTCACCATGATGTAAATATGGAGCCACTCGGTGATTGCATACATGGTGATGTAAGACGTTGACGTCACACAATGATGTGCTTGTGATATCATAATTATATGATATCATGCACTGTGATTATTTATTTATTTCAACATTTCATGTCAGGGTAACTTCTTTAGCCATTGGCTAACCTTCCAGAAGGCCCTGTGACGGAACGAACGGACAAGGTGATAGAGGGGAAAACCGGAGTGCCCTGAGTAAAACCTCTAGTTGTAGACATGGCCATCCCATTTGCACGTCCGACCGGGGATCGAACCCGGTCGCAGTGGTGCAAGGACGTAGCGCTTACTATACGCCACAGCCTACTCCTGGTTAATCTAACCAGGGTGGTTTTAGAGTATGTGGGACAATGGGACAAATGTGTATAGGCATGATATATATATATAGTAACTGCACGGAAGTTAGTTTTATCTGAATTGGGGCCATATAACGAATTCAGTTTATGGTATGTGGTGGTAGTGCATAGCACAACCATATACCCAGTTCTGAATTGCACGTTAAATTTAGCTAATGGTGTTTTACACCACTGCGTGTACTTTTACAAACTTCACGAATCTTTGGGGAACCCGGAGCCACCACTGGGACAGGTGCCTTCTCATCCATTCCCATGTGGACACGCTGCTGTATACGGCACCATATCATGTGAGAATCCAAATCTAAAAATTCGAATCAAAATGTTTTAGCAGAACACTGACGTGGTTTGATTGGCAGGTATCAGGAATCCGCATTTTACCAATTGGGGCCCAGAATTCAACATACAACAACCTCGAACCGACCCCGAACAACGTGTGTCACAACTTACATGTACACCTGTATCATGATATTATAAGCATTATGTTATACTTACATCATAACAACAGGGTTCAATATGTTGTCAAGAATAATAATAGTATTAGATCAATTTTGCATATATCAGTATGATACTAGAGCATGATGGTGTTCCTCGTGTTCCTCTTGTTCTTCTGCAATCTATAATAACTGTGTAATTTGACATGGTTTAACAATTTCAACGCATAGCTTAGAGAGATGGAATTACCAGCGTCAGGTTTTTATGTGTAAAATTAATTTGTCCGTTGCACCGGAATATCTTATAAATATATTTAGCCTTGTCTCTTCTAGGCCGTACAAGAGGAGCTAAATCCAATAAGTTCTTCCCCCCCCACATGCACTCCAACACAAATTGGGGGAGACGCAGACTTATTTGTCATGGTGTCAATCAATGGAATATGCTACCCCCCAGTCTTCGCACCTGTAATAACCCCAATTCGTTTAAACTTAACCTCAAACGTGCAATGAAGAAAGATCTTGTATTTTGGAAATTGTGATTTTAACCTTTAACTTACCATATTTATATATTTTTATATATATTTTTTATCTCTAACGCAATTTAAATGTGTTGTGTTATATTAAATATTTATATGTATTTTGCAGGTACCTTGGGGAGAACCCTGGTTTACCAGTGACAGGGTCCCTGGGTATGAATAAAAAATAAATAAATAAAAAGGTGGGCCACTACCAATAAGTTCTATATCACTCACTCTAATACAGAGTGGGGAAGGCGCAGACTCGATTACCATGGGTGGAACCAATGGAATGCCTTGCCCGACAAATTTCACCTCTGTATTAATGTTAGCTAGCTCCTTCAAACGTTGTCTTAAGGCTGCCATATAGGTACTGGAGGCTCGATTTCTGGAGTATTGTAACTTTTTTATTATTTTCTATTTAGGTATAGGCCTATATATCATTTTTACACATTTAATATTTGGATATTAAGAATATATTTATATTTGTATATGTTCCTACATCGACATTTTCACTTTGCTATGTAGGCTACTAACTTTTGGTATATTTATTACAGGGGACCTGAATGATTTAATAAAATAAAATAAATAAAACATGTACCCATTACACCTGGGTGGCGTGGAAAGTCGATATAAAGCGTCCTTTCTCAATGACCCCCCCCAATGACCAACTGCATCGATGGTATTCGAACCAGGGACCTCATAGTTACAGTTTACAGTGCCAAGTTCGACGCTCCATCCCGACAAAAAAAGGACACATTTTGACTAACTGATCATCATCGACTCAAACTTCAAAGTGTGGAAAACATCGAACTCGCCAAGTTTTCTTTTATTAAAAATCAGAAAGGCCAGTGTTTTCAGTTTATTGAGCCAGTTTGTCCTAGACCCAACCGAGCAGCGGTGTGTCGTTGGTCAAAATTCGAGCATGGCATCTTCAAGTATACAACCAACTGTTGTTAATGATGAAAACTTTGATAGTTTTATCACAGAGGTGAGAAATATAACACTAAGTTACACCAACGTTAGGCGCCTAAGTACACTCACAGTATAAACACTAACACTGTCATTGACATTGCCCTTGGCCTGACTTTAGTTTAATACTTGTAGGTCTAGGCTAGGCCTAGCTAGGCCTAGCCTCCCTAGACTAGAGCCTAGGCTAAGTAAGACTTGGGCCTAAAGTGTAACTTGCAAGTAGGGTAAGTGAGGGGTGTAAGCCGGCCTTTTCATAGTCCCGGAGATGACAGCGCATGTGCACAAGGAGGTCACCAAATGTCAACGAAGCACGGAACTGAGCACTGTACGCATGCGCTGCGTCATTGTTCGATTACAAAATATGTGTTCCTAGGATGATTATAATTAAATGTAGTTAGGGTAAGTGAGGGTTTTTCGGCCATGTGTTTTTTTCAGAAACCCTTACATTTTACCTAAAAAATATATCAAATGCACCATATTTTCAAAGTAAATGTTTCTTATTTTAATCATAATTGTGTCTTTTATCATGTAAACACGATTATTTAGAAAATATATCATGTTTTGATGTGAAATTTTGAGTTTAGATTTCATGATGTTTATTTTTGTTGAAATTTTGCATTTTCTTAAAAAGGCAGATAAGAACGGTGGCCTATTTCCTTCCTAATTTACATGTGTTAAAAATATTTTCTAATGCCAAATTTGTATTAATTTAGTTTATTACAATTATAATTAATCAATATCGACAAAATCCTTGCAACGAAATCGGGTTATTAGAAGCCATTGGCTTTCAACCCCGAGAAAATTCAAGGTAAATTCAAGGTAAGGTAAAAATATTGTAATACGAGGAGTGGTGAAAATGTGAAATTTATCATTCCGTCCGGCCACAACATTTATATGCGTTACCACGGCAACATGTTGCGACCGACTAATTCTGTATTTTAATGTGTCTGAATGTAGCCTATGACTACTTATTTACATTAATATCATTAAACATCTATCAACCGAACACAGACATCGTGGCGGCGGAAACATCGGTCAAATTCCATCCCGCCACACTTACGGTAATATTGGATTTGGCCCAACACTAAATCTAACTGTTTTGATTTTTAGGTACTGTAGAAATTGAGTTGTTAATTAAAACTGAAGTAAAAATATCTGAAAGTAAGTCAGAAAGTGTAAATTATAAGTGACCTGCTGAAAACCCCCACACCCCTGCTGAAAACTACCACAACCCTGCTGAAAACTACAACACCGATGACCTATTTTGCTTAGCAAATAACTTTTTTATTACGGAACAGAATTATAATTGTGAAAATATAAATGTGATCCATTTAGGCCTAGCCTAGGCCTAAAACCTTAACATTTATATACAGGGTAGGCTAGGCCTAATGGGTATGCATGCACCGTTTTACTACAAATGAAGAAATACTCTTTAGTCTTAAGTGGCCGAAAAACCCCACAAATACCCTAGGCTAGCCTACTATTATTAGTATTAGCCTACTTATTACAAAAACAAAACGTTCTTCTTCTTTGGGTCTGCTAAGCTTGACAGCTTCTTCACCCCTCTTTTAGAATAACAAAGCAGATAGTGCAAATAGT
>JAODAI010252170.1:0-15986 GCA_027575025.1 Scotoplanes globosa | reverse complement strand
TCACATAACAAATAGGGTGCTGTCTGTTATGTGAGGGCGCTGTTTGCCGTCACATAACAAATAGGGTGCTGTCTGTTTTGTGAGGGCGCTGTTTGCCATCACATAACAAATAGGGTGCTGTCTGTTATGTGAGGGCGCTGTTTGCCGTCACATAACAAATAGGGTGCTGTCTGTTATGTGAGGGCGCTGTTCGCCGTCACATAACAAATAGGGTACTGTCTGTTATGTGAGGGCGCTGTTTGCCATCACATAACAAATAGGGTGCTGTCTGTTTTGTGAGGGCACTGCTCGCCGTCACATAACAAATAGGGTGCTCTCTGTTATATGAGGACGCTCTTCGCCGTCACATAACAAATAGGGTGCTGTCTGTTTTGTGAGGGCACTATTTGCTGTCACAAAACAAATAGGGTGCTGTCTGTTATGTGAGGGCGCTGTTCGCCATCATATAACAAATAGGGTGCTCTCTGTTATGTGAGGGCGCTGTTCGCCGTCACATAACAAATAGGGTGCTGTCTGTTATGTGAGGGCGCTGTTCGTCGTCACATAACAAATAGGGTGCTGTCTGTTTTGTGAGGGCACTATTTGCTGTCACAAAACAAATAGGGTGCTCTCTGTTATATGAGGGCGCTGTTTGTCATCACATAACAAATAGGGTGCTGTCTGTTATATGAGGGCGCTGTTCGTCGTCACATAACAAATAGGGTGCGGTCTGTTTTGTGAGGGCGCTGTTCGCCGTCACATAACAAATAGGGTGCTGTCTGTTATGTGAGGGCGCTCTTTGTCGTCACATAACAAATAGGGTGCTGTCTGTTATGTGAGGGCGCTGTTCGCCATCACATAACAAATAGGGTGCTGTCTGTTCTGTGAGGGCACTGTTCGCCGTCACATAACAAATAGGGTGCTGTCTGTTCAGTGAGGGCACTGTTCGCCGTCACATAACAAATAGGGTGATGTATGTTATGTGAGGGCCCTGTTCTATTCGAGCAAGAAAACAACAAGATATGTGACCTGCCACCACAAAAGTAGCGTAAAGTATTTTTGGGGAAATTTGAGATTATGTAATATTATGATTCTACATTTCATTATATTTAAAATGACATATAATTTGTAATGGTTTGGGGTAAGGTGTTGGCTGAAAATATCTTATCTTACAAGGTGATGAATATTCGTATCTGAGAAATTGTGTATTTTGAAAGTTATGGTTTAAATGTACAATAAAGAATGTCAATATCAATACTTAAGTCATTATCTACAATGTGAGTTATTAATATCATATAAAAACACTTTAACTCTTGCATAAAACATATTTATGCTTTCTATCAAACATATTTACTACCCCCTCAAAAAACTATATATATTTTCCCTAAAAACTAGAAAAGTACATTTGCGACTTTATGCCGTTTTTGTGGTGACATATATTGATGCCATACATAAAGTATGTACGAACGTTAGACTTGGTACTTGCGTGCGTGGCTTTAGCGATAATTTATCAAACATGTGATACACCACGGCAGATCGAGTATTATGTCGGCATTCTCCATTTTGAGATAGCAGAGGTTTCCTCCAAAATATATCGCAAGTCCAATGGAATATGGCCTACTCTGTTAAAAAACTTAAAATAACTTTTTTTGGGGTATCAAAATAACACTACTGGTCTCCTTTGTTACACCAATAAAATATGACCCAGGGCCGACATAATACCGATCTGCCTGGTGCATCAGTTAAGCAGTAATATCAAGTAAAAATCACGTATGATTATCTCAGGAGATCTGTAGAAGGAGCTCCTGGGACATTTAAGGAGAGCTATTCGCTCTCAACATTTTACACATTTTGTCTTGTCTATATTTCTGATACAATAGGTCCAAATGTAATGGTTATATTTTAGCATTTTTTTAGGAGAGCAATTGGTTGCTCTCCTGAGCACTTTTCAGCACCCTGTAACTCAATATCTCAATTTGTGACTTCCGACTCATTTTGTAACCTAGCTGCTCTGACAAAATAAATTGAAACCGATCAAAATATAAAAATGAGATAATGCTAAATTAAAATGCTACATACAATTTATACCTTCCCATATTTATATGCATACCATGTTTATATCCAACTTTACTTACGAATAATGAATAGATTAAGGGTCTTTATTGTCAAATGATAACCGGGATGACGTCATCACAGATATTAAATGAAACCAGGCCAAATGTCCCACTCCATTGGCGTCTGGTCCATTGGCGTCTGTGATGACATCAGACATCATCACAATGCATCACTTGGAATATGTTATAATCAGAGGTTTATGAATTTATATATCTTCCATAAGAATATAAAAATGATCTGTTAATATTAATATTAGGCTAACTGATTAACTTTACTTTGTCCTCACTCTGATGACGTCCAGTAGTAAGCTACAGATTAATGATTTTAATGTTGCAATATAGTTTTTCTTCTGTATAGAAAATATTAATAGAAACAGCTACTGTTGTGAGCAAGGTAATATGCAATAAAGTGAATTAATTGAATCGAAGTATATCGAGTTGAAATATATATGTTGATCTCATTTAATATGTAACTGTTTTATATATCTCATCAATGAATATAAAAGTTTTGATTTAGGTTATGACTTCAGTATCTATTCCAGTGACTCTAACTGGTATACCAAAGGCTTCGGGTGGCTCAATATAACCTCTGCATTGAATAGGATCCTGAAACCTAATCAATCAAGCATTCAAACCAGCAATCTAACTGCATAGTGTGTATAGAGTAGGGCATTAGCCCGGGGGTTATCCATGACTAGATGGCCCTGTCAAAACATTTACCTTTCCCAGTCCCTTCCTCCTCGTCTTGTCCTGCGGGACATGACCATGCATCTTTAGTTCCTCTAAAAAAATATTTAATCTGCCTTGACCAGTTTTTATTTTGTCAAGCCCTGGAGGAGCCCCTTGCGGGGCTCGATCAGGTTTCCCTTCTACACAGTACATCATTTTGTATTTGTATTTACATCCATAAAAGTTAGAAAAGGATATACTGACCACAGACCTGGTACGAATCACTCCTTTAATTATTTCTAACTCCACCAAGTGTTGGTGTAAATGGGAACATATGACCTCCTAACCCCAACTCCACACCCCACCACTAACAAAAAAAATGAGTAAAAACATTGGTTTTACTTTAGTTGGACAAAAAATAGTAAAATTGAGATAAATTGATTCAACATACCAATATTCTGGCAAAAAATGATGCTCCCCCTCCTCATGAAATACAGATCCCTGTATGCCGATTGATGCTAATAAGTAAGGCGTATAATATTTTTTCTATTTCCTAGTTTTGTTGATAATCATGCCCTATCACTCCCTATGAGCTTGAATAAATATAATTGATTAATCTGTGTTGCATCAGTCGCTTGTTACGGTATAGCGCTGTTTACAATCTATTTACTGAGCGGTCGATCACTGGATTGCTGACCATGCTCCAAATCTCTTATGCTGCCCGTCAAGCTAGAAGGATAACACTGTAGTGGTGTAGAAGTCTCTGGCACAACATGATTGTAATAAGTCAATCATTTGCAAAAGAGGATCATTTTAGACATTGTCGTAGCAAGGATTACCTCAGTCGGGAAATTGAGGGTAAAAATATTTTTAAAAACTTACGGCCTGGAAGGCATATTTATTTTACGATGTTAGGATGAAGTATAAATACTTAGAAATTGTACCGTCCCGTCGGGTGGTTATCCAATTTATAAATTTGAAGTCAAATTTTGATACTTTGAATTTGAGGAAGTCGTTCGTATGGGAAAATCGTGATTGCTCTCGGATAAAAATCCACACTACTAGACCCGGCCCGGGATTCGAATCCCTGGATCTTCCAATTGCTGAGCCTCATAGCTTCTATAGAGCCACCAACCTTATCTGCTCAGCCACAGAAGGGTAAAATATATTTACAGGATGTGAAAAATTGCCACCTCTAATTTTGAAGTATGGCAGAGAGAGAGAGCAGTCTCTGATTTAGAGCTTCGGTCTGAATTCAAAGGTCCGGTTCTCTTTCAAACAGGTCAATTTTATTTGATCGATTGAATTTATCGGCTCGTTTCCAAACTTTCGGTTTAATAGCGCCGTCCTCGGAATATTTTCCTAGTCGAGGATCACTGGATTATTGACCATGCTCCAATCTTGTACGCTGAACATCAAGCGCGAAAGGCAACATGTACCATTTTTAAAAGCGCTGTGTAAATTTAATCCAAGGCCACGGAGGCCAAGGCAATCATATGTTTAACCCTTTTAGTACTGTATGAGGTCCATAGCTCTATACGGAGCACTTTTTTGGGGTATACAGTCTTCACTATCATACTCGTATTGGTTAGGCCGATCTACAATTCCTTGTAATGGTACGCAATTATCGCTCTCATACTCATCTAAATCTTCAAATTGTAAATTTTTGTTTGTAAAATTGTCCCCCAAATCCAAATCATCATCATCGCTATCGGCATCCGTAATGACTGTCCGTAGGTCATCGCTAATCCGTAAAAGTGTTCGGTTCTCTCCGGCTTTTGATGCTTTGTTTGACGCCATTTTTACTCAGTTAATTCCGTTAATAAATTTGTCAACTCCAAGATCAAACCCAAAATACGGGTGTAAAACGATATAGAGCCGTACTGGGAGGGTTTAAAAAATAATGGTATTGTGTAGGCGCAGCGGGTACACACATATATATCTAGGGTCCAGCATGGAGGCGCAGCGCCTACACCCGTACTGAAAGGGTTAATGATGGCGTCGGTGCCCTATGGCACCACACATGTTCAAGCCCACAAAGGCCGTCATCTCCAATTATCTTTTCCCGTGTGCCCTGCCCGACAACTAAAACCACAACCTCCGGGTGCTATTATTTGGTATTCCGTAGTCCCGACGAACATAATTAATTGATCTGTATACTTTCTGATAACAATATGACAACCAGGCGTATAATACATTTAGCAATGCCACGTTTCATATGCAACTTAACATAAATTCAATAGTGCAAAGTAAACTATGAATGATCCACACAGCAGGCCAAATATGTTCAGCTTTATATGTTCTTACAAATTTAGATAGATAAAGTTTTTAACAGCAAATCAACGCCAAAGCTACATTTAAATGACTAAAACAAACATAATCGGGTTGAACACCATAAAAGGGAGATATTGTTGGCAGTTAATGTTTCAAAACACGCTTTGAGCCTTGCTGCCAAATAGTGGTCGGCATTGGTGCCCTATACCCAATGGCGTTGGTGCCGTCTAAGGTTTCAAACTTTGTCAGCCAAATGGCCTTGCCTTGCCCTCCGCTGAAACCTTCACAATGTAAGATCTCACCTTTATGCCCGCCAGGCCCGGCATACCGTCCGAGCCTGGTGTCCCATCCGAGCCAACCGTCCCGTCCGAACCAGACCTGCCGTTTAATCCGGGCGTGCCATCCGATCCGGGCGTCCCGTCTTCTCCTGGCCTCCCATCGGAACCGGGACTTCCTGGGTCTCCCTGTGAATACAGACAAGGAAGGGTACAACAAATTTTATGTTGGAACTTGAAAGTAGTTTCCTGGTATAAGTCAGTATCTGATAACTATTAAAACAGTACACCAGACCTTCACGTATGAGAATCTCAGGAGAGACACTTTAGCTCCTGGGAGATACCTGAACATTTCACACATTTTTTTCTGGCCTATATTTCTTGCACAATAGGGCTAAATGTAACGGACTATATATCATTAATATCACATTGCCATTTGGGACCAATATTAGCATAGTAATATTAAGTTTTACCCACAGAAAATTGCTCCCTTGAGCACTGTTCAGGAGCGCTTTGTGCCGGCGCTCCTTATAAATGAAGGTCCGGTACACCAGTGGCTTGCACTAGCTAGGGTGTGATGGGGGGGGAGGTACTATTGAAGGAAACGCGCGTGGATTGAATGTTGAAAATGATAGCACCATTTCGAACCGAGCTTTCCGTCATTTCCAAGCCTGCCGTAGAGTACAGACAACAAATGGTATACAACAAACGTATCATGAAAGTGGTTTCTAATAGCTCCAGGGCTCAAATAACCGGAGGCACCGAATGCCATCACCTCCGTGCCCTTCACTTTGGCCTTGATGCCCTCCAAAATAATTGTGATCCGAAGGCCAAATTTGCCATTGACTTTCTGTGCTATGAGGTTCACCCGTCGTAGTTATAATTGTGTGCCCTGGTAACCTGGCCATTTCGGGCGTGCCCCTTTCGATTCTTATTCTGAGCCCTGTAGCTCCGTAATTAAACAGTATCCACACATTACAGCGATATCTAGGAAAATGTGGTATGCTACCACCGAAATGGAATAAAGTTGCATATGCACTTTACGAGATATTAGTGAATCAAATATGGGGGGGGGGATATGTTATGTGGAAGGCATAAGTTTCTGTCTTTAGATGTTAAAGCTATATCATAATGTTGATAATAACAATATTTTTTATTTTAATTGGTCATTTTCAATTGGCACAAGTGATCTATTTTGGGGGAAAATCTCCCGCATCTCAAAACAAAAGAATCCCAACATATAATACCCGATCTGCTGTGGTGCATCGCATGATATAACTTACCGGTAGTCCGTCGGGCCCCGTGTCTCCAACCCAACCTTGCGTGCCCTGCAGAAAAAGAAAAGAAGACATATGTTTGACCCAATATATTAAAATGAGAATATTGCGATAATGGCATCACTGTAAAGATAATTAATTGTATTAGCTTTCCAATGATGTGTAACATGATATAGTTGTAGCGATATTTCATGAGACAAAATGTATAAAACAAAGAACAACTTTTACTTCTTTTAAAGTAAATTACAGAGAAAACAGCAGTTAAAGTTAAATATTTAGACCATTTTTGTTCAACGTCCCTCCCCGAATCCTCAAAATAAATGTCGTTAGCTGGTTTTGATGACATAAACTTACCACGCAGACAGAGAAGAAAATGTTGCAAAATGTCAAATTTAAAATTTATTATTTTGCACCCAAAATATTTTTTTCAACATTTTTCCTTAAATCTTGAAATGACAATGTGCAGATTTTAACAATATGCTGTGGGCCATACATAGATTGTTAGTTTCCATCAGTGCAGTGTCAGTGTAGGTAACCGTGCAAGAGGTGCAATATGGGGCCATAGAGGGTGCACTCCATGTAATATTTAGACACACACTGCAATAATACCAAACCTTGGATTTGACCGACACATTGTGCAGGCTAAGAATTTAAGAGAATGTTGATGGTCGTCCACAGGGCAACCAGATTGGTAGATTCTGGTTGCCCTGACGGCATCCAAGTTGCCCTGTTTTTAACAATGTTTACACAAAAAAGTTAATCTACTAGATACATGTGCCTACTATAAGAATATGTTGGTTATTTATGTACCTACATATTGGCATATATTACCAGAATTCTAGCCATCATCCACTCATGTTTTTATTAAAATTATTGCATGAAAAATATCCAGCTTGCTGTACAAATCTGGTGGTCCACAGGGCAACCACAGACCTTAATTTTGGAAGATTATGGTTGCCCTGCAGAGAATCTGGTTGTCTCGGGTAACGGGACTACCCTTAATTTTTTTCATTGTTTGTGAGTATTACAGGTATTTATGGGGCTATACAGCTATATCAAATTTACTCAGGTAATGTTTTTAGGTACAGTATTATGGATCAATGAAAGGCTCTTCTGAAAATGCGCCCTCATTTTACTTCAGCTTGATACGGGTTAAACTAATTGTTTTTATAAGCTACAACACAACACTCACCATTGACTGATTTGTAACCTGTCTGTTGAATAGCGCCATCCTCTGAATTTTTCTAGGTATTTCTAAAAAAATCTTTATTCATATTTTTTTCCCCATTATGTTTGAGGATCACTTGATTGTTGACCAGCTGGCCATATTGATTGATTGGTTAGGTTTCTGGCCCTTTGTAACGACAAGGTTACACGAGCCACCCAAAGCCTTTGACATACCATTGAGAGCCACTGGAATATAGTTATCATCTAACTAACTACATGGTACCATAATTCTATCATATAACCTGCAATAGGACCTCAAGACGCATTGTTTACAGATCTACATATCTCATGATGGAGGTTTAACTGTAATATGTCACTGGGCTCAGCTATCACGGACCGACTTCAGTTTTAAACACTGCAGCTTACGCCTACTCTGCCTTCTTGCCGCGAGGACACTATATTCTTAATGTCGTACACCAAACTCTGTGCGTAGGGTGATAAAGAAGCACATTATACATGTAGACCTATTGAATGTTGCCACCAAAAGTCTCCCACAGCCTGCAGTAGGCCAACAGGACACATTATTTACACACATTACGTATTTGATGACAGAGTTTAACTGTCATCCATCACCTATAGTACTCAGCTGAGCTGAACCTGCCTGTGTCCTAGAGACAGCCCATTTTGCCAATGCGACATTGATCTGCCGGAGCAGATGCATTGGCGTCTGTTAGATTCACTGTCATTTGAAAATAAATTCACTGTCATTTGAAAATAAATTCACTGTCCTTTAAAAATAATAAATCATTAATAATGATAGTGGCCTAAGCTATTGTGAGGTTACAGAGGGCATACCATACAGTACTACAAATTACACATATTAACCTTGATTTGGGGGCCCTGGTTTTTAGAACAATTCTAGTAAAGTGTATAAATAAGTGTGCAGAAAAGTGCTTTCAGAATTTATTTGTGCGACGATGTGCAAAGATTTACTCACAGAAATAGGCTGGCCTGGACGCGTGACTTTTTTAGTACAAAGATGGGTAATTTGCATATCAACAGTGGCAATTTTACGTTGTAGAGCAATCACACTAGTCAAAACGGGCGACGCCCTCCAGGCCCCGCCCCTTGACGAAAACTCACTTTCTGTTACATTATTCAACATTTTGAGGTTGAATTATGAAAGACCGATGTCGATTATGTAGAGGCCTGTAGAGGCCGATGACAATTTGGAGAAATTCCTGACCCTAAACCTTGTTTTCTAATCAATTCCCGTTTTCTGAAATTTTGTCGAAATGCAAATTACCCATATTCGTACAGACTAACAAATTTCGCTGCTTGGACTTTTCAACCCAGAGATTTAATTGTGTCCAATCTTTCTCCACTGAGGAACATTGGACCAGGTGGCGATCGTACTCCAAACCTTAAATTGGGAGCTATTGTACAAGTCAATTAGTCGTACATGTACGGATGGATATGTCCCCGCAGAGTCTGAAATTATACGGGAAGCTATACACACCTAAATAGGGCCGGGAAATTAGGGAAACATTAGGCATATATGTAATGCGCCAGGACTGTGCAGAGATTTTACCTGTGAGTTACTTCCAGTAAAATAAAAGAAACCAATAAAAAAAGAGAGAAAGAGAGAAACAAAAAAGGGGGTGAGGGACAAGGGTGACCCCAGTGGTCCAACCCTTGTTCGGCACTGCTGAGAATTTGATGTTGACGTGTAGCATATAAATATAGATACCCGGTTAGTTCCTCGCTATTCCAGGGGTTCCACAGGGGTCATGATTGCAATTGACGGGTTCTTAGGTATAGCTGGTAGCCCTGCGGATAACCAAATATCCATTGAAATAATGTTATCTTTATACCAGTACTGTGGCCGAGCGGATAAGGTTGTTGGCTCTAGAAGCTATGAATCTCAGCAACTGGGAGATCCAGGGTTCAAATCCCGGGCCGGGCCTAGTAGTGTGGGTTTTTCATCCGAGAGCAATTAAGGTTTTCCCATGCGAACGACTTTATCAAATTAAAAAATCAAAATTTGACTTCAAATTTATTAATAGGATGACCAACCGACGTGAAGTTTTAATTAGCCTTTACTTCTCCCACTTTGGTGGTCGCTTGGCGTCGTAAAATTAAATAAGCCATCCAGGTCGATTATTATATAATTTTGTGATCATTCGTATTAGGCATAGATATTATTAAAATAATTATACATTGAGTACGATTAAAGAGAGGATCCAAATAAAATATACTAGCATATAACGTTTGGGACTAGAGAATACAGTAATATGATTTTTGTCACATATCAACTGGCACCGTAGCAATTAAGTCAGATCAATATGAATAAGCTCCATAGATATATTATCTTTATGCATATTGTAAGTAGGAATACTATGCTAAACTGGACATTGGTAAAGTTCGATATGGAATTGTGAAGCGAGTAACCACTTGGCTTCCACTTTACCCCACATTCCCCTAACTATATATATCCACAGAGGATGATTACATAATAAAGTATGTATTTTTAAAGAAGGTACAGGAAATACATTACTCCTTGTCCGTTATTTTACTGAAAACATATATGTCAATATGTATAGATAGGCCTATATTATACAATACCTGCATCTCCGGAACTATAACTGCCGATAATCAATACATATTTGGTGGCTTTGTCTCCGATTCGGAATGAGTCGTAGACCGCAAATCGACTTTCACCGGTAAAATCTTCCATTTCCACCCGAAGTTGGTATTGTTCTTGTGACGTCAATGAAAACAGGTGCTCGTTGCCGATCCAGTGCTCAGACATTTTGCTTCCGAATCCATATTGATAATCCACCCAACCACGATTAAAATTTACGGAGCTGTCCTCTCGTCGCTGTATGACCTATAGTATACAAATCATAAAATAGAAATAAAATCGACACAAATATAAAATGCCCTGAAAGTGAGAATATAGTTCATTTTAGATCCAGGTATGTGATACATAAATGATGGTTAATTATATAAATATAATTAAACGCAACGTCTGAGTTTATGAATGTAACATCGATGCATAGGACTCCGGAAACAAATAACTCAACAATTTATACATGTTTAGGCGCTATATAGTTGTTGCATCGGAAAAGACAACCTGCGGTATGCGTTTAGTAGGCATCTGATCTTCCGGTCCGATATATGCTTATATTATGTATTTGATTGTCATATCCTAATAAAGTTTTAAGCTTATGGTTATCAACCGTATACTACCACATATGATCCTGTACACGCGGGACAATGGATGCATGGCCACCCACTACATACCAATATAAAGCTGAATTAAACTGATGCCACTGATAATTACCCAATTGTAGGTTATAGATGCATGAGTATTATTGGTACATTGAGGTTTATAATACAAATAAACCATCAAAGGATAAATGGCACTCCCGTGGAGAACACCGTATATACTGTGTGTAACATCCAAATGTGTAAAGTATTGGTGTTTTGAACGAAATATGTTAAAAAATATAATACATACGAATATCTCACTTGACTATATATATCCATAATTTATTATTATTATTGTTACTATTATTTTACTGATATTTTTGTAGCAATTTTTAACAATGTTCTTGACTTATTATCGCTATAGTCATTCATGATTCACAATTCTCACTAAATATCTCAGCAGTTATGCTTACCTTGGTATTTTATGGTACTACATGTTACTAATCGTTTATCTTCCAACATTTATATAATTATTATACTATATCTTTAAGTTACTATATTTTTTTAACAATTTATTATGTTTGGTCTATATATATTCATGACGTATGCCTTTCTACCAGGTAGTGCATTCATTTACTAAACGGTGCATGTATTGACTATACGGCTATGACGTAATTAATGTATAGGCCTATAGCGTTAGGCTTGGTCTAACGTTGGGGTCTAGCCTAACGTTAGGCCAGGATCTAAATAACAAAACTTAAATACCATCATAACAGGGTGTTGTATAAAACTAATAATGAATGTTTTTTCGTTCAATGGTTGAAACTATGTCATCATTCATTGAAAGATTGAATGTTCTATTCAACGAGACGGGGGAAATCTTTCAACTCATAATGAAATAGTTTTAACCATTGAACTAAAAAACATTCATTATTAGTATAACATCACCTTGTAACATGGTCACATGTAATCCCATCGGTCATCTTAGAACCAATTCAATAACGAATATACTGATTGTATGGATTGATTGATTAGGTTTAACGGCTCATTTATAACCTTCCTGTTTCATAGCGCAGTCCTCGAAATGTTCTCCTAGTTGAGGATCACTGGATTATTGGCCATGTTCCAATCCACTGTGACCTGAATTTCGGGGCATGTGGGTGTGTAGGCCACATTTGTTAATGAAAGTCTTATTAATGATAAGCTTACATAAGGTGTATCGCGTCAAATCTTGATTGGTTATATTTATTGGCCCTTTTCAACGCAGAGCCATCCGAAGTCTTTGATATACCAGCTAGAGCCACTGGAGTATAATCATCATTACGTCGTAATTGAACCTTTGCCCTTGCGATCACAAGTCCAACTGATTAGTTACTGTAAAGGAGTGATTTAATTAATTAAAAGTTCATCATCAACATTATTATCTTACGAGTTAGTTCAGTCGACATGTCGCCACGTGACTTGTGATCAATGATGTATAGCCGTCGGTATGGTCCCTGTAGAATGATGTCACGCCCCACCCCCCACGTACATGATGTTTGTGGCAATTTACATGGATTGTGGAAATTCAAATTAACTTGGAATTATTCCTTTTATCCGACCGGTTAGCTCAATTGATAGAGCGAGGGGCTAGTGATCGCAATGTCAAGAGTTCGAATACGATGGTGATTATAATATTCCAGTGGCTCTAACTTGTATATCAAATACTTTGGGTGGCTCGTACACTCCTCTGCATTGAAAGGGACCAGGATACCTAATCAATCAATCGATTGTATGCACTATATTAGCGTAGCGCTGTCAACGGTTGGCGCGGGGCACAGACATTTTTGTCCCAAATACATGCTCTAAATTACAGGGGATGACACTTCCTAGATATTAAGAGTCCACTTAATGGGTTATTATTTGAAAAATTATGCGTCATTCCTTAACAATGTTTCATTTTACTGAAATTATAATTCGATGTTTACGTCACCTTTATGGGAAGAAAAAAGAAGGCAGCTAGGTGGACCGTAGAAAAGGCTAGTGTGATATGGAAGATAACATTTATAAGCAGATGGATGATGATGAGGGGGGGAAATTATCTTTAAGATGACACGGGACATGAGGGAAGAGGTCGTTGATATTAAGGGAGGCAGAGTGGTTAAGGATCCGGATGGGAGGTTAGTCACGGACAAGGATGATGTTAGTAGGGTATGGGGGAACTACTTCAGAGAGCTGTATAATCAGGGAGGAGGCACTGATCTGGATTAGGAGGGCGACTCCCGAAAATGGCGTTGTCATATGTGGAGCTTGGTAGAACACGTAGGGGGAGACCTCGTCTGAGATGAAAGGACTTTGTTGATAGGGATTTTAGAAGGGCTGGAGATGATGGTGATTGGTGGGTCGTGGCTACGTATAGAGGGAGGTCGAGGGTTTTGACCAATGATGCGGCTGTCAGTTAGTATTGTCTTCCTCACCCATTGTTAAGGATTTATGAGGTAGAGAGAGACCATATTAGCATAGCCATTTTGTGTGGAACGAGTCTCTACTTATTATAACCCTGGTAACCTACCGTCCAACCACCTCCCTCCGTATGCATGTCACAATAAACCATGATTGGATCAACACATTCCACTGGTTGTATGCGGTACACACCACTGCGACCAGTGACGTCACTGCAGTCACGTGGTAGTGGATTCGTTTGAGCGGCTGCTGCTGCCGTTGTGTCTATGATATAGGGGAAAATATGATTTAGACAAAAATGTGAAAACATGAAAGATAATTAATCACATCTGACGATAGTGTGATATATTCTATTCACTCTTAAAACAGTCTGGCTATATTTAACCATACATCCCTGCATATCCTGGTTACAGAAAAACACATTCCAGGTTAAAACTACCAATTTTCGGTTAATTGAAACATTATTAACCAGGAAAGTACCAATATTTAACCAGGAATGTGTTATTACGTTAACCAGGATATGTGTGAATAATATATGACCCAGATCCTTGTTAATCTAACCAGGTTGTTTTAGAGGGAAGTCTAATATATATGATATTTAGCATGATGCAAAGGCTATATTGAGCAAAATTGCGAAGATAGGCTGACCAAAATCTTCTGTTTTTATAAAATAAATGGTGATGAAGATGTATAGTGATCTGTTTCAATTATTAACAGAAACGATTTAAACATTTAAGAAACATTTCGGAATATGTTAATATGGCATGTGGTGTAACACAGATATATGAGAATATTTCTAAGACGTTCTATATTATTTTATAAAACATAATCTATTTTGAAAAATGATTTCTATAATTATGTTTGCGTCACCTTTCAATTGTTTTGTATGGAACAAAACCTAAAGATTTATTATTAGAAAATATCATCGAAAACGTTTTGGAAATATTTTCATACTTTTGGTGTCACACCCATTTCATGTTTTTAAAATATTTCTCTGGAACAATTCTTCTGTTTTGATGGTGAGGAAAATTGCGTAGTCTTCCCCAAGACTATATATAAATATATTTTTTTTAAATATATATATTATTATTATTATTATTATTATTATTAATACATTTTTTTAATGGGGTGAGGTCATGTATATGTATAAGTATTCTCTGCAACTATCCAGGAATAGGTGGGACCAACACGGCGCACGATATTGGGGAACCATGCGATTTGGGTCATTAATTTAATTTGTTAAATGTAGTGCGTCATCATCATATGTCATCAGAATTCCAGGAAATGTTAATAACATTTGTCAGTTTAGGATATTATTGGGATGTTATTTGATATTTTGTCTTCCCAAATTGTTTTTGTTGTTGGAATAATACGGTAATGGAACCAATAATCGTGGCTGTAATACTAAACCGTAATCATATCACTATGGGCCTACCTTTTAATTATAAAAATTATAAAAATCTCAAAATCGTATATAATAATTTACTCGAAATGATGTCTTAAAATTGGTATGGAACTAGTAGAAACAGGCGTCATGCAGTTGTTATAAGTAAAACGCTAAACAGTTTTAATTTTAGACCCTTCGGTAATTAAAAGTCCCAAAAGACTATAGGCTACATTTTTATCGTTGGCAGCATATGGTAAAATTGTGTCATACGTTATTTAGTATACATCAATATTTTGGAATTATTTTCTTTCTAACGGATAATTAATACCCTTGTTTGTAAATAAACATATTAGTTAATAAATACAAATCGCTGAGTTATATGAGTGTTGACGTATGACGTCATCATAGAACTCACATTTGATTCTAATGATGGATACCGTAATTAAGGTCATAAGCCAGTAGCCCTTCGGCATATGACGTCATCCACTCAATTTAGCAGCAGGTGTGTATAAAGCGATGCCTTGATTACACAAAGAGCAATTGCTGATTGGTTGTACACAGTACATGTGGTGTTATGTGTTGCTGTAATGGCCGTCGTGGACGCCATTACAGAAGTTACATGGAAATATTCATGGCGACATTAAAACCCTACAAGTTATGATAATTAAAAATCGCTTTCTATTCCATCACATAATGTACTTGATACTATTTTACATTTTCTCGAAAATGTTAGTGCTCTGTTTATTGTATATATCGGTTAGTAGTAGTACAATAATCTGAAACAACCTCAAACATGGTTATGGAGCCTGGTAACAGTATAGTCAACATGCTATTTCAGATCTTTGCTTTAAATAATAGTCTACTGATTTTATATCAAATTATCGAAATAACACAAAGCATTCTAACTAGTTTCTTCCTAATAATACTAACGTCGGTCACCGAGCTGCTCCACTATCCCATCCAATCTCGTCCTGATGTTGTCAAAGTCGGCTGGTGTTTCAGTTCCAATTACCTATAAAATGTGATAATTGACACGTTTATTTTAATGTTTATGCAGCACACGTCATTATGTGTACTCTTATGTCTCAAGATGCATGTGGACTATAGTTATAATACAAAATATTTACTTTTTATACACCAGTATATAAATATGAATATATATAGGCCTATGTATATATATATAGGCCTA
>JAODAI010252059.1:0-10233 GCA_027575025.1 Scotoplanes globosa | reverse complement strand
TTAGATAGTCGATGGACGGCGATCAGTATAATTCCGGAAAATTGTGTGAGTTCGCCCCCCCCCCTTGGACAATTCCTAGCTACGTGCCTGCATTGCAAGGTATTTGTCGATATGGTTCTTGAACATGACGGTTAACAAAGCTGTGGATTTCACTGTCTCCTCAGAAAGACTATTCCATGCGTCCACCACACGTTGACTAAATAAACACTTTATGATATCCAATCGCTACCGATGCTTGAAAAGTTTCAAACTGTGGCCTCTCAGACGATGTGGCACGAGTAAAGAACAAATTGGAATCAACGTTGATATACCCGTTGAAGATCTTAAAAACTTCCAGTAGATCAGCTCTCTCTCCCCGGACTTCCAGTGAAGTAAGGCCGACACTTCTAAGGCGATCATTGTACTGTATATGAACCAGGTCATGAAACATTATAGTAAAGCGGTGCTGTACTTTCTTTAAGAGGATAATATCGCGTAGTCCATGTGTGGTCCAACCAAGCTTTTGTACAGGGGCAACAATGTATCCTTTGACTTGCGCGTCAAGTCCGCTTGATCATGACACGGACACGGTTCGCTTTATTGACGTTATCAGCAATATGGCTTCTAGATTTGAGAAAGTTACTGATGACTACACCCAAGTCCTTATCAGTACCAATGGTGGATAACAATGATTGTTCATCTTGTATGAATAATTTCTGTTGTTATAGCCTAAATGCATGACTTTTATCTTGTCAATGTTAAACAACATCTGCCAATCGCTGGACCAATTCGCAAGATGATTTAAGCCTTGAGTATATTGTTGTACCTGATGCTAACATCCTCAATATAATCCATATGTCTTAATAGTTTGGTATCATCATCAAATTTCAGAACCTTACTGTAAATGTTATTTTCAATATCGTTAATATAAATGATAAATGAGTATGGCCAAGTACTTATCCACTTAGGATGCTCTTCCAATCTGAGAAATGGCCATTTAGAATAACTCTTTGCTCTCGGGCAGAAAAGCATGCTTTTTTCCAAGTGCTCACCTTGCCACTTATACCACGAGCATCAAGTTTCTTGATGAGCCTGCATTGAGAAACCTTGTCAAAGGCTTTGAAAAAATCTAAATAAATGATGTCCACCGGAGATTCTTCATCAACTGACTTGGTGACGCAATCAAGAAAACTTAAAAGGTTTCCAAGAAAGGACTTTCCACCAAGAACCATTCTAAGAGTCACGGATTAGCTGGTAATGTTCAAGATGCTTAACAATAGCAGACCACAGCACAAGCTCAAACAACTTACACACCTGGGATGTAAGACTGATAGGACGATAATTTGTCTTTCCTTCCTTTCTTGAAGATTGGAGCCACGTTAGATTTTCTCCAAATATGGGGCACACATCCCTCATCTAGACACTTTATACAAATATAGCAGAGTGGATCAACAATACTAGAGCGAAGTTCCTTCAAGTACATGGGTGGTAAATTATCAACCCATAAGCTTTATAGGACGTGAGATTCTACAACAGTCTAAGAACTAAATCTCTAGAGATACAGATATCAACAACAAGTTCGTCCGAATCTTCACAATAGTACATCTGCATGGAGACAGGCATGATATCCGATTCATGAGTAAAATAGATGAGAAATAATTGTTCAGCCTTAAAGCTTTCTCAAGATCACCAATAACAACATTGCCGTCGACTTTCCGAAGAGGACTAACCCTGTCATTAACAGTACAACTGGATCGAACATATGATTATAATGTATTGGAGTCATGACGGGTGTTCTTTGCAATAAGTCTATCAAAATCCCGCTTTGAGCGTCTAACTTCCGTCCAATGTTGCAAAATTTAAAGTTTTCTTGTAGAGTACATAGGTGAAAAGTGACCGATTTACCTTGTACTTGCTCCACAGTTTACACTTGCGTCGACGTGCATTTAAAGCTTTGCGGTCCATCCACTTCGTTTTCCCTGTTTTATAGCCATTGGTTTTAATAGGGGAAAAAGTATTAATATAATAGCAGTCATTGGAAGAGAGCTGATTGAAGTCACTGGTCCAATTAAACTTGTTCAGACTCCATTTGATCGAAGAATACTCGGCTTTGTTAAAGTTACACAACGGTAGCATACTTTGATCAGGACTAATCCGACAAATAATGTCAAAGATGATAATATTATGGTCACTGTTACTAAATATCTCACAAACTTCGATATTATAAACTAGGTATGGTTGAGTTGAGAAGACCAAGTCCAATATTGCGTCCTTTCTTGTTGGCTGATGGACATGCTGAGTGAGATAACTATATTGTGCAAGATCCAATACAGTGGAACCATCGGAGTCAGATGAGAGATTGTCCCAATTAATATTCATTCAGTTGAGGTCACGAAAGATAACTGCAACCTCATTTCACCCACTTCCATGACATTGTATAAACATTTGTTATCATCTTTAGTGTTACTGCATGGTGCTATTATATTTTACACACACTGATCAGTAAGTTGTAACTTTGACAGGTGAAAATTTTACACAAATAGATTCAGAATTGTGGATATTAAAGGGGTGACATCCTGAACAGAAATATTATCTCTGAGTAGACCAGTATACCTCCACCTCTTCAATTGGTACGTTCATTGTGAAAATGTTTACAGAAACCATGGTTATGGGTAATATTATCACAAGTAACATTGTTGGACCATGATCCTGTGATTCCAATAATATCCGAATTGTGGTCAAAACATAGACCTCCCAAAGATCTATATCTTACCAATAATGCTTTGGGCGTTGACATAAAAAACTTTCAGTCTGCCACTGACAGATGAAAGGTTCATGGGCAAGAAGTTAACGGCAGGTTGAACGAAGACGAAACTGGTGCTGCTCGGGCGTTCTGCGAATATCGTAGGCTGCTACTATTTTCACTATTTTTAGGCAGGATATACACTATCTGGCCATTGGAGATCCGCAAATTAGTTTCTCCACTCTGTTTCCTGTCCTTTCGCTCCATTGGCAGAATTATGTTTGTTTGTCTCTGAGCGAAAGTTAGATCTGGATTAACATACACATTGCGTAAGAACTATATCCGCTGTAGGTCATTGACCTTGTGTAAAAGTGCAGCTTTGCAATTATTGGATATGAGTTCGATACCTATCCACCCCCTACTCTTATTCACAACATCTTTAATGTCTGAAGTGGGCACGTGCAGAACTGAGAATAGTTCATCCACTGTTTTAGAGATCTGATCGTCGGTATCAAATTCACAGCCTAAGTTTCTTACAACTACTCTATTTATGTAACACCTCGTGTATTTCTTGCCTGATTATGAGCTTTTCTCTACTTGTCTCATTGGGAATGGTCGTGCTAGTACTAGTGGTAGGACTAGTCGGGCTGACTTCGGACAAATGCCTTATTTCATCCTGCAAGTTTGCTATGGCGCTCTCACAGGCAGTGACGTGTGTCCTCGCTTCCTCTACGATTAACTCATTGTCCTTTCTCTCTGGTAATACACTCAGAGAGTTTTCTTTCAATTTCCTTGTATACTCCTTATTGTCATCATGTCATCAATTATTATATTGCTGACCACACGTCATATTCTACAATACCATGGAAATTCGTCCGTCCCCAATGAGCCATAGTTGTCAAAGGCTTGGTATAAGCCGTCGGTAATGCCATCACATGCATGGTTGATGGAACCAGAACTTACATAATTATGTCACAGTCGACAGCCATATCAGATGTGTCAACAATCTTGTCACATTTACCACAGCATATATTGTCAATTGTCATGGTAGTATGCAATGTGGATACAGTTCGTATTAAGATATTCTTATATGAAGTGATGTGTTGTTTATCTTCAAAAATATTTCATAAATTAAGCCAATATATGATATTTCGGGTGTCGTACATAATTTTGGGGATACCAACATTTTGGTGTCCCTCACCTCAGTATTACACTGGTAAAAGTATTTTATGGTAATTATCTCAAATTATAGTTCCGGTATCTATTGATCGTGTTATAAAACCATGTTCCAAAGGTAAATCAATATTGTGGGAGGGAATTTCAATATTTATAGCCAATTTTCATGTTTTTTTAAATCAAAGTAACTATTTATAAGGGGCACCAAATCCGTATCTACTTTTACAATAACAACAAAAAAATAGCCACATTATAAAATTATTTATACGAAATGTTATCTATATATAAATTAGAACATCTTAGTTACATGACAATTGCTATGGAAAAGTAGGATAATTTAAAAAAATGAAGTCACACTCATGAATACAATCACTCTTTGGAGATTTAAAAAGTCTACCGCAAAAAATATCATGATGTTGACTCAAAGCTGTCTTTTGTTCTCCAAGCAATCCTACCATTAGTAGGCCTAGCTAATGCCAATGTATTGTATAATTTTAATTATATCCAAATGAGACATCGGACAAAGCTCAATTTAAGGGTACACCCTTGGATCCCTAATTTATGGATTGAACGACTTTCCTATTTTTGTGGGATACTTAACTGATATTTGTATTTCTAGTATCGATAAAGCAGATTCCAATTATGGGCGGAGTGTATATGATAAATCACCGCTTTCACACACTTATCATGTCAGCATCACATCTGCAAACAGCGCTCTTTCTGTAAAAGTGCATAGTCCATGTGTCGTGTCGCGACAATTGCCTACCACCCCCCAGGACTACCATTTCGAACAATTAATCCAGACAGCCACCACCCACAATATATGAGCTGGAAATCGATATTAATGGCCTAAAACGTAGCTTAGGCCTACTTGCTATCACTCTAGAAAAATACTCTGGCTATATTTAACCTGGAAAATGGTCATATTTCATCCATACTTATCCTGGTTGCAAATAAAACACATTCCTGCATGGTTAAAATTAATACTTTTCTGGTTAACTGAAACATTATTAACCATGGAATTTCAATCGTTAACCAGGAATGAGCTATGATTTTAACCATGATATATATGGATGATATTTGACCCCGATCCTGGTCAATTTAACTTGGTTGTTATTATTGACAACAAGAATATAATACAAGTGGTAATTAATGTTGCTATATAAAATGAAAATCGTATTGGAAAGTATAATCGGCACATCATCGCCAATTGTTTATTCCGTCCCCAGAAGCATGTCATCCGTGTCAAGTTCAGGAATTGAGCTTAGCTGAGACCCTACTTTGTCAGTACAATCTTAGAGCAGAGGACCACGATTCGCACAAGTCAGCTACCGATTTGTAACGAATGCTGCCTATCGTGATCTGGAAGCGACCTAAATTCCATAATGGTGAATCGATAGGCAACTCTATGCTATAAAGAAACTATCATCCTGAGTAAATGACAAGTCTTCATCTCACTATGACTGGTACACTGTCACAATGCGGCCTGCGCAGGAAGTGTGGGGTGGATACGGGTGTGGGTGTGGCAGTGGCGTAGCTTGTATTTTTATGTGGGGGGAAAGTCAAACTTTGTCCCCATTTCACTATAATTATAAGAGGAGCGCCAATTGATTTAGTGCGGAGCGTACATAATTTTTTGGTCTTCCAAATGAGCGTAGGTGCAAAATGGTGCTATCTTTTTCACCAATTTAGCCATATCATTCAAAGTGGCAAGGTGCCATCTTCTAAATCAAAGTTCAATTAAATTATCTTAGTACCAATTCAAAAATATAAAGGTGTATTAATTAAGACTTCTCTGACAGGGAAGATTGCCCACGTCGGGGAAGCTAATCCCTGTCGGAGAATATACCCCGTCTAGTCATGAAGCTATCTCACTCGTCGGAGAAATCATGGTGCCACCTCTTTCCCACTCCACCGGATACCACTGTGTGGAATATTATGAACATGTTTAATCCGGAAGCTCTTCATGATGTTTGCATGGTATTTTTTGTTTATTATGTGTGACCCTATACTGATCGTGCGCCTCCCCCGGAGTTGCATTTTTCTGGTTACAATGAGTATCAACACAATGTCTACGGCAAGCTATACCCAGTTATGCCTTAGCTGTGGCTGAGGCATCGGCGGCTCCAGGGTTTACGGGGAGGGTAGGTCGACGTTCCTCGGCAAAGGGGGGAAATGCTCTTTCCATCGTTTTTTTAAATAAATGGCCCATAGCCAGTAGCCAATTAAAAATGTTGCATGTATGTACGATTGGATTTTTTTACACTAATAAAAGGTCAATATCACGAATATAGGCAGTATTTCAAACCTCGTCGGGGAAAGTTTCCCTCTATCCGTGAAAATTCTCACTTTTTTGGGACGTCTAGTGCCCGTCGGGGAATATTATTCAATTCGTCGGGGAAATCCTTGTATTGATATCATAGCTTACTATCCACCAGTGTATTATATACTAAATATAAAATAATTGAAATTCGTCGACGGATTCAACAATTCCACCAGATGAGAGGGTTAGTGCCCCAATTAAATTAAGTTAAGTTAAATTCCAGGGGTTCTGCTAGTATAAGCTCTGCTTTTCAGAACCTACTTACTTTATGTTTATATAATGAATATTGTTAATGTGATATATTATTTGTATGTTGATGATCATGCATAAAGTTAAATAAAATCGAAACATATATTTTCCGTCGACTCTCTCATTTTCCCCGACTATTATATAGCAAAAAATACGTCTGCGTGAGGTATAGAGCACATTACGTCGGCTTGCGGTATAGACCGCATTACGTCGGTGTGTGGTATAAATCGCATTGTGACCCGAACTTACTCTCTCTCTACCTTATGAATCCCTGAAAAGG
Organism: Scotoplanes globosa; assembly: GCA_027575025.1. Taxonomy (NCBI): domain Eukaryota; kingdom Metazoa; phylum Echinodermata; class Holothuroidea; order Elasipodida; family Elpidiidae; genus Scotoplanes; species Scotoplanes globosa. Next base: position 3,483 of record JAODAI010252059.1, on the reverse strand, counting down.
GGTAAGGAAGAAAATACTAACTGGCAGCCCATCATTGGTCAAAGCCCTCCATCTCCCGCTATCCGTAGCCACGACCCTTTATCACCATCACCTCCAGCCCTCCTAAAATCCCTCCCAACATAGTCTTTCCATCTCAGACGAGGTCTTCCACTACCTCTTCTACCAACATCCACATGTGACATCGCCATTTTCGGGAGTCGCCCTTCATCCATACGTTCAACACGACTATCCCACCCCACGCGCCTGTTATCATCCTCTCCGTAAGACTCCTTTTCATACCAATTTCTTCCCGAATATACTCCAATATCTACAATCCACTTGCTTGACACCCGCAATCTTTCTAATTCAACTATTTTCGCATATTTGGAGTCGCTATTGATGAGCCCCTGAAATAACACAATCTACTCAAAAACTTCCCTTCTAATTTCTTAGAAATATGTATATCTGGCATAACCCCCTCCACATTTCTCCAGGCAAGAACCCCGACTGGATCCTTCACACCGTCCATCCCCAGAAATCATTCCACCAGATACGCAAAACTATCCCTCTGCTTAATACCTTTGTCAGTAAAGGTTATACACAACTTCTGTTGTTGCATGCCCTGATAAAACCTCTGTCTTATCCAGGTTCATACGCAACCCATGCATGCATCTCAAATAAACCCTTCCATTATACCAGCACCTCCTGTAACTCCTGATTACTATCCATAACTATTGCCAGGTCGTCAGCATATAATAGCTTTTTCAGAACATTCTGAGTACTGGTTTTCCTGCTAATCACTTCCATTACCATAATGAAAAGAAGTGAACTGAGGGCATTACCATGCATAAGCCCAATATTACCCCCAAACTCTTCTGACATCCCCGAACCAACCAAGACCCAAACCCTTGTACCTTCACAAAGGCCCTCCCCCATCCTAACGTCTGATTCAGGAACACCCAACCCAGACATAACTAATTTCCTAGGTATCGTATCATAGGCCTTCCACAAATCTACAAAACCCAAAGCCATACTCCCTTTCAACTCCAATTTCTTTTCCACCAGCTGCCTAAGTGAGAACATCCCATCAATTTCCCCTCTTCCCCTACGAAAGCCCTGCTGCTCCTCTCTGATCTCCGTCTCAACTCTAGTCCTAATTCTTGTATCCAAAATCTTTACCAAAAGCTTAAAAACCTATCCTAACAGTGTGATACCCCGATAATTTGCTGGGTCATGAACATCACCCTTTTGCTTCCAAAATAATAGGCACTATCATGCTAGTCCGCTATTCCTTTGGGGTAATCCCCTCCATCAAATACACATTGAGCAGTCTCTTTAACCACTTCACTCCCACATCCCATGTAAGTACAAACATTTCCGCCCTCTTTTCGTCCAAAAATATACGGAGCTTGGCTTCGAAAATAACAAGAAACGATCGATAATTATATTGTATAATTTTTTACGGCACATCGCGCAGAGTAAAACCCATTTTCTCTCGCAATAACTAATTTCCACAAAATTATATAAACTATTATAAGGCGCTCTGCACCATCCCTTCCCCAACGGGCTTTATCCCCCGACCCACATTGGTCACCCTCGATTGGTTACCCAGGTTGAAACAGTACAAGATATATTACAACAATAATACTTTTCCTGAATTTTTCATAACGTATTTAGTTAATTTTTAAACGTTTTACCATCTTATTATAATATTTTTTTCTGGGAATTAAATGTGGGCTATTTTGAGACTCATAAAGGCTTACAACTTTATAATATAAATTAACTTAAAGCAACACTGAAGGTTCCCGGGATCCAGTAGGCCGGACCTCCCTTTTTGAGGATAAAAAATGAATACTATTTTACGTCTAGACTTTCTCGATTGTAATACATTTTGATCAGTACCGAATAAGACCACTGTTGATAGCTTTTCTATTATACTTTCTCCATTTTCTCGTAATATGGATCTACTTTAATGCCAATTTTGGAAAAACTATTAAATAGAAACTGAAATGTGTTTTCACTATTATAATAAAACGAATTAGGGAAAATGTTGTTAGTTGGCCTAATCCCACATACCAACATTAATACAGCTATCTTACTGTTCTCTATAATGATGTATTATACAGAAAAACAAGTGGGTTATCACAATGCTATGCTAACATAATTATTATGCTCATCCGTATACTAATGAGGGAAACTAGTCGAGGAATGACACTATTGTATAGTAACATGGCATAGTCAGATGGATGGTCAGGGTAAGGGAAACTCCGATATAAAACCGCACATAGGTCAGCCAGGGAAGTGCTATTGTCGCTATTTTTCCACACTTCTATGATGTTAACTGACGATGATGTTAACTGACGATCGCGATATGGCTACCGCGTCCGGGTACCCGACGCGTCGCCTGTCCTGGCAGCGGCGAGAAATTATCAAAATTCCGGGATCGATCAATCGGCCTCGCTGTGAAGTCCGGCTAGGTAGTCTCAATGCAGGTACTACAGGAGGGAAGAGTTTAGAAGTGGTGGAGGTGATGGTTAGACGGAGTTTTTTTTGGAACGATGGTGGTGAAATTGACAAAAAGTTAACTAATATACAAGAAAAGTAGTATAATACCAATGAATAACTAACCGCAGAAAATATATGTTTAGCTTTTCGAAATGGTAAGCAAATCATCCATAATAACCTACGGGTTTCACATGCATCCTTATTAGGGCCTGGATTTATCCTCACGCAATTCCAAGAATAGTTTTACACCTGCCAGCCGGTCTCCTTGTCACCCCATATACGCTGGTGATTTCATTAAGACTTTCTTTCTATATAGCTAGGCATAAGTTTCAGTATCACATTATTTTAAAATAAAAAGAAGGGAAACTCCAATATAAAACCGCACATAGGTCAGCCAGGGAAGTGCTATTGACGATATTTGTCCACACTTTGATGATGTTAACTGACGATGATGTTAACCGACGATCACGATATGGCTACCGCGTCCGGGTACCCGAAATTATCAAAATTCCGGGGTCGATCAATCGGCCTAGCTGTGAAGTCCGGCTAGGTAGTTTCAATGCAGGTACTATAGGAGGGAAGAGTTTAGAAGTGGTGGAGGTGATGGTTAGACGGAGGATGGAGATTATTTGTATGCAGGAGACAAATGTGGAAGGGGATAGAGAGAGGAGGTTACCGGGGGTTAAATTGTTTCATTTAGGGGGGAGAGTAATGCGGTGGGTGTCATAGTTTCAGCACCAAAGGACAAGGAAGTTGTGAGGGTAGAGAAGTGGGGAGGGATAATTATTCGGATGTGGGTTTTACTTAGTATCGTCCCCAAACAGGGATGGTGGAAGCCGATAAGATTGACTGGGCGCAGTGACAACACAGTGCGATGAAAAATAAATTAAAGCTTTCTCATCAAATGTGTTTTTAGGGCAAATTTGAAGAATAACAAAGTCGGTGTTATCTTAATATACTCTGGTAAGTCATACCAGAGAACAGGGGCAGCAGATGTAA